>CAOLHI010002733.1:0-231168 GCA_948474755.1 Ctenosaura bakeri | reverse complement strand
AAGACAAAGAAAGTTTCAACACAGATTCATTTGAATTATTCAACAAATAAACAAACCTGGTTGATTATACTGGTCTTCGTAAGCATCCAGCCAATAGAACCTGAAGACCTGCTGACCATCTTCCCCAGTTATTAGTGGGAGTTGACTGGAGTCTACTTGAATTTCTGAAGCTAGATGTCCAATTTCATCTTCATCAATTTTGTCCCAACAAGAAATTTCAGGAAGGGAAGAGTTTCTGAAAGACAATCAATGATGAAAACGAAGATAAATAGAAACAGAAGGCCACTTTGAAATAACTGTTTTTAAAGTGTCTATTTTTACTCAAACCATTACTTAAGGATAAGATGTGATAGTGCTTTCAGTTTAATGCACATTCATTAACATTTTTGAGGAAATTTCTGTACATTTGTGAAATATGTTCATACAGATAAATGTTCATACAGATAAAGATCTTGCTAAAATTAAATACAGACCAAAAGTAGTCCCTAAAGTTCGCCTACATTTACATATACTTACAACAAATGTGAACCCGTCTTCTCAGAGTCCTCTTGCCTGTCTTCTAATTTCACCTCTTCCTTCACAGATGTCACAGTTTCTACCACAGTTCTGTCTTCCTCCATAGACTCATCAAAAT
The DNA here is from genome assembly GCA_948474755.1 of Ctenosaura bakeri. Taxonomy (NCBI): domain Eukaryota; kingdom Metazoa; phylum Chordata; class Lepidosauria; order Squamata; family Iguanidae; genus Ctenosaura; species Ctenosaura bakeri. The sequence continues at coordinate 230,534 of CAOLHI010002733.1, read as the reverse complement.
CCCCATCATCAAAATCCATTATGGCTTGTTCATCTTCTGTTAGAATTATGAAAAGATATTCTAATAAGTACTTAACTTCAGAGATTTATAGCATTTTAAAAATATTAATATTTTAATCTCCCTCATTTCAGGACATTAGAGCAGCACAAAAGGCAAACTATGCCAAATAACAATAAAATCATAAAAAACTCCAAGAGAAATACCCATGTCCTGATATTTTCCAGACTGAATTCAAGGCACCTCATAGCACATCATATAGTAAATAAAAAATAGAAACATACAATTACAACAAGTGAAACATTGTTTGGAATACCATTCATGGAGATGGGTGTTGTCAAAATTATAAGTTCCAGAGAATAAGAAGAAAAACTTTCCAGAACAGGCATATCTGTCCAGATGTTTGAAATGTTGAGGACCAAAAAAGTTTTCCCTAAGGAAGCCATTTTACAAAGCAGATAGTACTACCAGTCTCTCTCCTAGAGCAAGGCTCCAGGTGATGAATAAAACAAGAGGACAGCATGGTTCGATTAAAGCATGGGCTCACCACCTCACATCATCTCGGGGAACCACTGCTAACCACTGTTAAAACATTGCATATATACAGTATCACATTTCTTCTATCATTCTTATGTGGTATTTTCCTACATGGCAGGGGCTTAGACTAGATGGCCTCTATGTTCTATTCCAACTGTGTGACTCTATGATTCCATTGTTTTGTTTCTGCCATGCCTTACTTTGTTTGTGCACTGTTCTTTTACTCTTTTCATGCATTTGTACAAAAGTACAAGAGACAGAGGTCATTCTTTCTATGCAGTGCCCACTACCTAAAGCTTGGCTATTGAATTCTAGATTTTTTTTAAATAAAACACTCTTATAAATACAAAATGTCTTTTGTTTAAAGAACTTGTGGAAACACTGTAGAGGGCAGGGGTCAGACCTCCTTTTCTTTTCACAGAGTGGAGATGGTACCTGCCTTCCCTGCCTCTTTATAGCACCCTGCCCGTTCACCTTTTTACACAATCCTTCTTTCCCTGCTCAAATTTACTACCTTAGTGGAAAAGGAATAAAGCCTTTCTGGACTTATTCAAAAATATTTAATAATCTGTGGTTTCTGTAAACGTAAAATTAATGAAAAAGTACTCTGCTAAGTCAGGAATTATAAAAATAGAATGTAGTATTTATTAAAATAACAAACAGTGAAAAGGTATTGGGTATTATAAGTATATACAGGCAAAACAGAATTTCTAAAAATGCCTAACCAGATTCTTCAGCTCAATTCAGTATTCAGTACAAAGTTTTCATACCTACTCAGACTTTTGGCTTTCCCTGCTCAAAGTCCTATTCCCTAAATGAGGGTCTCACTTTCTAACCCACTCAGAAGTGATTTGGTCTCTCCTCTTCCTCTCACTAGGCCTCTAAGAAAACCACATTCTCATTCACCAAAATCCTCCCACCTTCTCTCTCTGAAGGAATTTCCCTCAAAAATGCAAGTCATTGTCTTATATTGAGTTCCTCCCCAGAAAGCTCAGCCTCTCTCAAGCACCAATGGGCTGAGGTCCTCTCCTACTCAGAGCCCCTTGGGTTCCTTAGCAACCTGTTGCTAAGGCCAATCTGCTTCTCAGGCTTACCACACTCCCCAGGTTCTGTCACAAACACTTACAGGCAGCCATTAATCTTCCCCCTATATGGATATTGATATTCAAACTGCAGCCATCAGAAGTGGTATCAGGGAAAGTGTGTAATATCAGAAGTAGATCACTGCTGTAGATCTGTAGTCCCTTATACTGAGGCAGATTCCTTCACAAAAGGAAATGTATAATGTTTTTCATTCAGTAAAGTATGGAATATGATGCTACTGTAAGATGTGCAGTATTTTTTTCCCCACACTTTTGTTGCATGTAACATAATCTTCTTTCATAACCCAAGTGTGTGAATGTAGTTATGCGTGTGAGTTCAGAGCTGAAGGGCCCATTACATCCTGCTCATCCAGGGCACAACAGATGAAGGGCACAACCAACACCATTTGAACAGAACTGGAAATGACAAGTTATACTGCAGTGATATGGATGATTCAAATGAAATATACTATTACCGAAGTACCTTTAGTAATATCCTCTTGCTTCATTTTTAGCAGAACTCCATTTTCTGCAGGGTCTGCTTCATTTTCAGGGGTAAGGCTCTCCTCTTTGACTGCCTCTGATGTGGCTGGGTAAACTGCATGTTTAGAATGAGATGAATTTACTGTAAAAGCTTCTTTTTTGTCAGATGTGACAGTCTTCTGAACCCCAGAAGAAAATCTCTGTAAACGAAAGTGGAATTTTTATTGTATGTATGTATGTATGTATTTATTTATTTATTTTAGAAAATTATGGTTTGAATTACATCTGTTTAAAACACAGGTGAACAAAATGTGGCCTGAGAACTAAAGGAGACCCTTAGGACCCCTAACTTCTGCTCTTGAAGCCCCCAGATTTTGTTCTGCTTAGCTTTTGAAAGGCTTCTATCAATACCAAACCAACAGAAGTTATGGTTTTCCAGCTATTGTTTTGTCCTAACTTACCTTACAGTCTAAAATGAACATTTCTCCTACATACAAATTAGTTCTACAGGTCTCCATCAAGTGCCTATATGCTGTTATACCAAAAAGCCTAACATTCTGTATTCCAACAGTCTAATTTCCACAATCAAAACAGAATCTAGTCATTTATTTTGGGTCAGCAAACATTCCCTTTTTCAAGCAAAAAACCCATCTCAATCTAACCTGAACCTAATTCTAAGGGAGCCAGGAATGAATAAAGCTTTTCAAAAACTGATCTTTCCTGTTATATTTTCTTCAAAATGATAGGCTGCTACAGTAAGTCTATTCAAAATTAATTCATATAACTAATAGCTTGAGATATATGTTTCCCTAATCTTGCTGACTACATTTAATATATTGGACAGTAATTTTCATTTTCAGTTTATTTGAAAAGTAAAGCAAAATAATGATTAAAAACATTAACATAACGTCAAAGTTTTAAAACAGACAATAATTTAGATATCTCAGATCTCAACATTCCTTTCTGGAAACACTACCTTGGAGGTTGCAGCTTGAGACTGCAGAGAAAAAGGATTCAATGGCGTTCCAAAGATCCTCTTCTTTTTTAGCTCTGGAACTGGTGGTGGTGCTATATGAACAGACTAAAATTAAAAAAAAATGGTTTAGTAGCATTTTCAAAAGAAAAGCATCTTAATGTTTATCAGCTTCTAAAAAAAAGGCAGGACGTAAGTATTATGAACAAAGAAATCCTGTTATCAGACCTGCCTTACCATCAAGCAAGAACATGCGTTCTCTACTCTAGCCAAATGCAGCTCCTAGGCATTTTTCTATCTCTTAGTAAAAAATTCCCTATTTCCATACACTGGAAATATTATCAGGCTACACTACAATTTTTATAAATCTAGGTATATAGTATATATTTAAAATTCTCTTTTAAAACTTTTGAAAACCACTATCTTTAGAGAAGCAAGTGTGCTTACAAGTTAAAAGCCTTTCTTCTCTGTTACCTCTCCAAAGTACAGGTGAATTCCTACCTCTGCATTCAGATCTTGGAGAATGTCTCCTAGCAAATCATCCTTAGACAGATCAACCGTTTTCTGTAAAATAGGAAACCCGTGATCAGTAAATTGCAGAGGAAAGCCCTTAGAACATCCCCAATTTAAACTAAGCAATCTTTGCCAATTTTTTAGAAAAGAGAAGTAGCAAATAATACCAAACAGACTAGAGAATAATACATCATCCTATTAAAAAATAATTCGTCTCAATTCAAAAGATATATTTTTACACAAAATATAAAACTCACATCAGCATTTTTCTTCCCAGTATTGGCTATAAACATAGATTTAATAGTGTTTGGTTTTGATACCAATGTTTTCTTCACATTTTTCTTTTCTTTTGTGGAAGCTGTGTCTCTTTTTCCTGCCAATATAAAGATGAGCAAGAATATAAAATATGCAAAAATTTATTTGTGTGTCATCTTAAGTCAGGAAGTCTACGGCTGTGTTCAGAACCAACATTAAACCACATTTTAACTCCATCCCCCAATCCAACTTGTCCCACCACCGTGGCACAACCAAAAGGAATGGAGGTTTTCTCTTCATTTTACATTAATTCCAGTTTAGAACAGTGCAAAATCCCAAACTATAGTTAATCTTAATAATGGACAGAACAAATAAGCCAGCTCCATAAAGCATGGTTTGAAGTTATCTGGTTTCTACTGATAATACGTAACAGTAACTACACTTTAATCAGACTTTTATGTGAGTCAGGGAGCTTTATTTATTAACTTGTTTTAACTGAATATTGTTTTAGGTTTTTCATGAATAGGTCAAAGGAAGCTACCCAGCCCTCATATTCTGTGAGGACAGTGTTAAAAATATGATGGCTACATCTGGATGCAGCAAGGAAACATGGTTTAACAGTACAAGAACAAGGCTCAGCAAGACTTGGACCTCTCCCATCCCCCAGCACACTCTCGAGGGTAGTAACTTCTGTTTCCATTTTAAATTACACATTATCATGTTATCACAGCTATAAACCAAGTTTAATTTTAGCTATAGCTAGCTGAAACAAGCCATTGCCAGAAACTGAATTTTGAAAATGACTTTTCTCAAAAAAAATTAATTAATATCAAACACAGGCAGTCTGGATTTGGACAAACTAAACTGTGGCTTCTCAAAAGCAGAAGCAACAGCAATTTCTCCCCACTTTCACAAAAAAGGAAGAGAATGCAAGTAGTTCTCACTAGAAGTCATTCTTGCAATACCAACCCAGAGTTCTTCCTTATGTTCAAACAGGGTCAACTGGTACAAAAGATCTCTGTCCTTGACTGAATTGGTAAAATGGAAGCCACTCCAATTACTAAACAACACAAATAGCTATTTGCCAGGTAAATTATAAATCAACACAGGAAACATTCACTGAACACAATAACCTGCAATACAATTTTTATTAACCCCCTTTCAGGACATCAGTAAAGGTTTACTCACTTTTCTTGTTAGAATCAAGAACATCATCTTCTAAGTCTTCATCAAAAATCTCCCTGCCATCTTCAACATAACCAACCCCATCTGTCCAGAAAAAAGTGCCACACTTTTTATAAGGTAGCTACAGTTGTATTTGGCAGAATTTAATGGAATAGAAAGGTTAGCTACATTCTAGTTGATTTCCCATTATTCTGCCTTTAAACTCAAGATATGGAGTATGGAGCCCTTCCAATATTGTTAGACTACAACTGGATTATCCCTAACCCACTGACCATGCTGGTTGCAGCTGACAGGGGAACCAACAAAATCTGAAAGTCCACAGTTTCTCCACTGCTGATATAAACCCTCCTCTTTTTTTGTCAGTTTAACATATATAAAAGTCCACCCTGAAGTCATTTGTGAACCAAAGCTTAACAGCCCAACCATATATAAACATCTGCTTTAGCTATAGCAAAGCTAGCAACAACCTAGGCCTAGCCAAGATAAGTTTTTTGTACCCACCAAGACAACACTCATCTCTCAGTATCTACTCTACTGAAGGCTGTTTTACGGTGCTGTGGCAACCTTTCTCATGCTCTACATGAGTCTATAAGTGAGATACAGCTTGCTGTCAATGGACAGCTATTCTGGCCTCTCTGTTAGCACTCCAGTTTTGAGAATCATTTCACCTCAGTTCTTATTTCTAAGGGCCAATCAGTGTTAACAGTGTTCAAAGCCAATGACAAGTAAGGTTAATTCAAAGTAAGGTTAATTCAAAAAGCACTTCTTAAATGCATGGTTAGTCCTACTAACCTCCATTTGTAGTCTTAATCCTCCCTTAGATTCACACAAGAAATCAGCCAAACTCTATGGAACTTTTGTTTAATTTTATAATGTTTCTCTAAACCACATTTACAACAAACGAATAGAAGTTTTAGTGACGCCCTGCATATAAGTATGATTTAAATCCACTTCACATACCATCATCCACAATCCAGTCATCTTCCTGGCGTTCTCGAACAATCCTAGAGTACTGTTCTTCATCAATTTCATCATAAACACTTGTGAATTCCTCAACCTGTAAAAGAAACTAACAACTGCAGCAGTTGCTCTTTGAAGATGGACTAGAAAATATAGAAAATTATTCAGATATTCAAGAATTATTTAGAACACACATGAATTGTTCACAGCATCATAGGAACAGTGATCCTGCCTGCATTGGGCTTCAACTCAGTCATCACCCTAAAGCAGGTTAAAGCCTCATGTCCCTGCTAACACAGCAATGTTGATGAGGATGGGGGCAAAGCAGTTAACATGTGCACATTCTAGTAACTGACAGCAAAGTCAGAACTTTCAGGGAAGATAGAAAGAGCCTTTAATCTTCTCTCCCAGCAAACCTCTGAGGGAATATTTGGATGAGTGTGGGTGAGAGAAAATGATGGGTGCATCCTGGTACCATCCACTGTTGCTCCACTCTCCATTAGTTCTGTTTACTTGTGCAGGTGGCCCACAGCCCCCAAAAGTTGTCCATCTAATATTAGAATGAGGTACACCAACCTATAAAGGGTGGTATCATTTAGACAAAACTTTTCTAACCTAGTGCCCTCCATATGTGTTGCACTACACCTGACATCATCTCCAGCTGGTGTGACCACTGGTGCATATGCACACACAGGCACATGCATGTACTTTCCACAGTGCAATCCCATGTCACTAAAAATACTAGCAGTTCAGGCCACAACAATATTTTAGTTACCTCATATTTTATTTTCTCCCCAGCTTTTGCCTTTCTCAACCGTTCCAATGCTTCTTGTCTTCCTTTTTTACACTTTTTCTCACGCCGTGAACGTGAAGCTATAAGATCTGCAGAATCAGTTGCTTCTGAGAACCATAACAGTAAAAAAATAAAAAATAAAAATTAAAAATAGACTGTAGGAATATCAACACACAATAGGCACATGCAGAAGTACTGGCACACTACTATGGCCATTAATAATCAAGCACTACTCCCCAAAACAGATTTTATATGAGGGATACTAATTTTAAATGTGAAAACTTGCATCAAGGCAAAAGGGAAGGGAATTGAGGGGGGAGACTCATGTGAGCCTTCCCTCTCTCCTCCGGAACTCCCCACTCCCACTCTTTTGCCTCTGGCCCCAGCGTTGACAACTCATGCTAAGGCAAAAGGCAGGGAATGAGGAGAGGTTTGTGTGAGCCTTTCTTCTCCCCTCTGGAGCTCCCCCGTCCATTCCCTTGCCTCTGGCCCCAGCACTGAAAACTCATACCTAGGCAAAAGGCAAGGGAATGAGGGGAAGGTTCACATGAGCCTTCCTTCATGCCTCTGGGACTTCCCGTCCCACTTCCTTATCTCTGGCCCTGGTGCACAAAAGGCAAGGGAATGGGAAGAGACAGTCCTGGAAGGCAATGGAAGGGGGATTACACGGGGGGGGGAGTTATTCACAGTTTTTCCACTTTTATGAGGGTTCTGTGCCCTGAACTCTCACAAAAGTGGAGGGGACTGTACAAACTAGTTTCAAACTAAATTCTAAACTAATAATCTAATACCATTTAAAGACCAAGCAATCTCTATTTATTCTAAAGGAACAAAAAGAAGAAGAGGAAATGCTCAACTCATGTTACTAAACAGAACTGATTACCTGAAGCCCAAGAAACCTAGCACAACACTACGCATGACACAGGATACCCATAAATGGATATCCTAAAATCTACTTGAATTGTTAAAAGCAGCCTCAGCAGAATGAGGAAGGGGGGAAAAAACTATACGAAATACATCAAGGCATTTTCCAGTTCTTAAAATACGTTACTTTGTACAACCAGTAACGTAATAATAGATATAATACCAAACAAATGGGAATGTTTCAAATTAACCCTATTCAGACGCCTAAACAAAAGAAAGTCCAACAAATGATGTTTTTGAGCATGCTAAACTTACTACAGCAACAGTGCCTTCAGTTATTTTCTTGTTAGGATTTAAACTGAATTTAAGGCTCTAATAAATTATGCACTTTCTCTTCCATTTTTGTAGTCCTCTGTGCCATACAAAAGTCTGTTTTGGTAATGTAGTTGGGTTACCCTTTAATTTTACAGACCTAGGTAGTGACACAGGAAGCTTTAATTACGAAAGCAGAACATTTGAAAAAAAAACTCACTCATGTTCTCTCTGACTAACTTTTTGGCAATTTCTCCCTCCCACTGCAGATCCCCATGGTACATGCCAGGCCTTTCCATGGGACATCCCAATTCACAGGTGAGACTTTTAATGGAGCACAATGAAGAGGAGGATCAACAGAACTGAAAAGATCCAACAATATGGTGGTTGAGCTTGCTCAACCAGTGTAAAGGAAGTCATGCAATTTGATTGTCTTCACATCAAATGAACAAGTATTTCAATAAAAACAGGTTCCAAGTAAAGTTTAAAATCTGTATGAAAAGAACATTTAAAGTACGTTAATGTTGCCATCCGAAACACTCAAAGGCATTTCCTTCATATACAGGAAGCACTGTTAATGTGGTTTTTTTAGATCTTTCTCCACATCAAACATTTCCATTCAAGTATTTCTAGCTACTGTAACAGCTTTTAATGTGTTTATAAATGCTTCTCACTTTGTTTATTAAATTTAAGTGAAACAAGCACAACAAAGAAAATTCAAATGAATTTGGAGCACCAGAACATCTTCTAGAAATTCAGGAACTAAATCTCCTATGATGTTCAGCGTATCTGGAAACACTATAAACATTTTTTTAAAAAAATAGACTACTGAAAGTTTGACTTAATACATGCAGCCTTTGTGGGGTTCCCAAACAGCTATACATGCTAAAGTAATTCCTGAAATCTTTTATCATTTTCATTAACATGAACAAAAAACATTTCTTCATCCATCTACAAATGTTGCAAACATCCGTTTATCAAATATATCTTAGGCACCGTACAGCTATTTTAACACTACCTCTGTTACCACATATGTTAAACAGTATCAGTATTATTACAGAGTTTGAGGAAGGCGCTCTTATTGGGTGCCTTCAAGTCATTTCTGAGTTATGGTGACCCCACGGCGAACCTATCATGGGTTTTCTTGGTGAGGTATGTTCAGAGGCAGTTTGCCCTGGGGCTGTCCTGAGGTTGAGAGGGTGTGACTTGCCCAAACTCATCCAGTGGTTTTCTAATGCTCAAACCACTATACTATACTGGCTCCACCCAGTATCTAAATTTCTCCATTTATTTACACAACATTTTCAACTTCTGGTTGAAATAATTTCCTAATAGTACTTTCCATGTAGTTAGCACACTCACATATCCCAGATAAAACCACCATTTCCAAATGCTGTTAGCATCACTTTAAGTACACTACAGATAAATTGTGATGTTTTGTTTGTGCAGCAGTCAGAATTTTTTTTCTTAAATATACATTGGATGACAAATGTAAGAAATACATAAATTTGATGAAATTATATACATTGAGATAACCTTTGATTTCACATGCATTCATTCTCTGAACAGAAATCTAAACCCAATTCATATCAGTTTCCTATTGCTATAGATCAAAATGCTTTTTATACTAGTAAAATCCTATATATGCTTACTTGGAGTAGGTCCAACTTAACTCTATAGAACCTGTGAGTGAACATGCTTAAGACGGTGCTGAGATACCCCTTAAATGCATCCTTCTCTTTAAATGGCACCCTGGAACCAGACAAGTGCTGAGTATTTCTAAACAAGCACATACATTCTTTTTGTTTGTTTATCACTAAGAATTTTATCTGTAGAATACTGACTGGAAATACTTCATCAACACTTACAGTGGCCCCTCCACTTTCATGAAGGTTTGGGGTGCAGAACCACCACAAACGTGAAAAAAATCATGAATAGCTCCCCTCCCATACCCTCTCTCCCATTCCCTTCTAGGGCTCCCCTCTCATTCCCTTGCCTGTTGCCTCAGTGTGTGATCTCAGTGCCAGGCAAAGGCAAGGGAATGCAACAGACACGCACCAGAGGACAGAAGGAAGCCATGCATGTGCCTTCCCCCCACCCTGTTCCCTAGCCTTTTGCCCCACCATGCGACCTCAACACCAGACAAAAGACAAGGGAATGGGAGGGGGAGTACTGGAGTGCATTCTCCGCAAAATGCAACGGCATGGTAGGGAGAGCACCGGAGGGCTGAAAAAGGTGTGCACATGCCTTCTCTCCACTCCATGCCCTTGCCTTTTGCTTCAGCACACATTCTCAGCACCAGGTAAAAGGCAACGGTACAGAATGACAGAGCACTGGAGACAAAGAAGGAAGGCATGGGCATGTCTTCCTCCCCATTCTCTTGCCTTTTGCCCAAGCACACTTGCTTTCCTTCTCCATGCTGGGTAAGATGCAAGGGAATGGGAGGAGGAGAACGATGGGAAACACTGCACACCTAGCGAATAATTAAAACTGCAAAGGACACACCCACAAATGCGCAGGAATGATTGTATTTAATAGTACTGTGCTGATAGATCTTAACATCTGTCAAACCCAATTATAATGAAGTTCTGTTCAAACAGAATCTCCTAGATTCCCATATTTTTCTTCATAAAATTGCTCCTCTAGAGACATTCAGAAGAGAAGGCAGACGCGTGATCCCCAAGTCATTTAACTCATGCTCCAAGGATTATGGTCACCTTTAAAAAAATGAGAACATTTTTCTTTGGAATAGTTATGGCACATACATGCCAATGCAGGCTTGGGGAATCTTCCCTATCTGTGGTAAGAATCACCCTCCAGGCAAACAGGCTAGAAACTTCTGCCAGCAACAGGAGAGTTGGTCCTTTCTTCTTTTTTCAGGCCATCAGTGTGCTACAGAACAACTATGTTCTACATTATAACTACCAGGCTGTTAGACTTTTTGTGTGAATTCTTATCCATGCTTACCTAAAAGGACAGCCATCTTCTGTGGACCCTTCTCTGAGGTAAGTACATGTAATAATGCAAGTTCTACAAATGCTATGGCTTGATTACAGGAAAAGAGATTCCACCTGAACCTCAGGAAGAACTTCCTGACAGTCAGAGCTGTTCAGCAGTAGAATATGCTGCCTCGTGTATGCTGGAGTCTCCTGTTTTGGAGGTTTCTAAGCAGGGGCTGGATGGCCATTTGCTGGAGGTGCTCTGATATGTGTTCCTGCATGGCAGTGGGTTGGACTGGATGCCCCTGTGGTCTCTTCCAATTCTGTCATTCTGTGATTCTATGATTAGGAAGGCCTCACTATTCCAATAGCCCAGAAGATGAAAACAAATGCCCAGTTTGGTTACTCCACACTGAATTGACATGCAGCACTGTGTTAAGTCACTCCTTTCTCATACAATTCCAACTATTTTACCCTTCCTCTAGTTCTTTAAATGCACACACCACTCATACAACTGACTTCAAGTATTTGAAGGGGTAAACCGTAAAATCAGTGATGGTGGAAGCTTGTTTTCTGCTGCTCTAGGAGACAGGACCCAAACCAAGGGATTCAAACTACAAGACAGGAAATTGCAACTTAACATTGACAGTAACAGTTGTTTGACAGTGAGACAGACTGCCTAAGAAGAAGGTTTTTCACTGAAGTGTTTTAAACAGAGGATGCATTGCCATCTGTCAGGGATCTTTTGTCTGTGGATTCCTGTTTTGGCCGGGGAGTGGACAAAATGATTCGTTGAGTTACCTCTAATTCTACAGTTCTATAATTACAGATACTGCCAAAATCCTCCACTCCAGTAGAAAAAAATTAGAATTTTTCAAGACACACACTTTTTTCAAGCTTTACAAGAGAGCAGCTCCACACCCCCTGTTGTAAAAGACAGGAGCTTCAGCAACATTTAGTAATTCTATAAAATAACTATGCTGGGGACGACTGATTCAATTATTAGATCAGTCTAACTCTCTGTTGTCCTGTCAAAGGATTCAACAACTATTCTGTTGCTGCCCAGGCTCCAAATCAACTGCTTTTTTTAAAATAGCAATGAGATATGGTCAGCTATCCCTAGATATTGAACAATTGGGAAACATTTTAAAAGATGTAGTTTTTATCACTGCAGTGCAATTTCCCTGGAGTCATCACAAAAACTGCAGCGCCACTGACAGCGCTCTTTTCAATACCTAATTGAATACCACAGATCGCCCTGATAAAAGATGGCATGATCTGACATTTTTATCTTTGATGGTATATAAAGGAAGAATAAAACATTTAAGGCTGCAACCTTTGTGCACGTACTGAAGGGTAAACACCACAGAACCCAGTGTGACTTATTTCCTGACAAACATGTACGGGATTGCACTACACATGAAGCATTAAACACAAAAGGCCTTCCAGAAATTGGGTTCCAGGGGGGGAAAAATCTTATTTGCTTTATTTATTGCTGAGGTTGTGGACCTACAGCCTCTTACTTGGGAGTAAGCCCCACTTAAGTCAACGGGAATATTCCTACATGGCATATAGGACTGCACCTAGAGTTGCTTTGTTTCTCCAAAATAAAACAGAGTCATACACCCAGATCAGAAGCCTGCTGTATTCAACCACCGGCCCCGATTCAGGGATTAAGGGGAAGGCTCCGAGACTGCTGAGGAGTGGCCTTCCCTGCTTTACAATGGTGCTGAACCCAGATCCTCAGAGCCCCGTTCCACACGTCCTTTGTAACACCGTCTCTGCACTACCCTGTTATAGTGCCATTATTCCACTTTCAACCTCCTGTGGAATTCTGGGGTTTGTAGTTTCCTGAGCCCCGAGAGCTCTCTGGCTGAGAAGTCTAAATCCCCCTCCCTAAACTGCAAACCCCAGGATTACATAGGAGGTTGAAAGTGGAATCATCGCGCTATAAGAATGTCATGCGGAAATGGCCGAAGAGACATCCTCGGGGAGGGGGCGGTTCTGACACTCTGCCGCCCGGCACTTCAGCTTAGCCAGGCTCCTCTGCCTACCTCAGGCCGCCCAGCTTGGCCCCTTTTATTCCTCTCGCCCAATCCGCCCCACAGGGCACGGCGCCCTCTGCACCCCACGCCCGCCTTCTCACCTCCATGGCAACCGCCCTCGGCACCGTCGCGCGGGCTCTCGCTCACATCCATCTCGAAAAGAAGTGGCGCGCGCGGGGTGGGGGTTGGGGGGGCACGCGACAATTAAAGGCACCCTCGCCTCCGCTCCTTCCCTGCCCGACCTGCAATTCCACGCTCTCGCGCCAAAGCGCCTGAAAGTGGCGCGAGAAAAGAGACCCAAGTGCCCCGGCCAGGCGGACAGCCAATCAAAAACCTCGGTGACGATATCCGTCCTGCCCATTCCGCTTCAGGGTCGGAGGGGAAGAGCAGGAGTGGTGGAGCTTGTATGCTCCGGGTGACTGGAAAGGCGCGCGCGCGGCCGAGGCGGAGAAAACTACGCGTCGTTTCCTTTATTTGCGGTTCCCAGCGCTCTGAACGTAGCGGAAGAGGCACGGGCGGGCGAGTAGAGGGGAGGTTGAATGTGGGAGTGAGCTTTTCAAGGGCTTTTCGCGGTCCGTGGCGACAATCCAGGGCTCCTTGAAAGGCTAGTGAAAGTAAGGCGATACCTCAGTGGTTTCTCTTCCGAATGGCAGCCAGCTACGCGATCCTAATTCTTCACCTGATGTTGCTATTAAAACAAACAAAATAACAGAGTATACAATTTCCACTATATTCCTATGTAGATCTGCTGGGAAGTAATCTCATCTCTGTTGCCTGACTTGTTCCACGGCTTCCCTGTGAAACCACCTCATGCTAAGTCAGATCTGCTGTTCGGTCCATCTAGCCTAGGCCATTTCCGCACTAGCGTGTTATAGCGCGATGATTCCACTTTCAACCTCCTCTGGAATCCTGGGGTTTGCAGTTTCGGGAGGGGCCGGCCGGGCCCCTCCCGAAACTGCAAACCCCAGGATTCCAGAGGAGGTTGAAAGTGGAATCATCGCGCTATAACACGCTAGTGCGGAAATGGCACTAGTGATCTATCTATGTTCAACTATAGCAGAAGTACGGTAAAGTGGCCAGAGGTCATGGTCGTTTTTAGCTAGAAATGCCAGAGATCGTTGAATTTGCATGCTGGGCATTTGTGCTACCACTCAGCCTGCCATCCCCGTTTCCCCGCTCCCGCCCCACTTGCCTAGGCAAGGGCTTAACTCCCAATGCAGTGGGCATTTAATCAGGAGCCATTCCCAATATGTTTGGTACAGCTTATGTTGAGCTGGATGTTCATAGGCTTGCAGCTTTAGCCACAGGCAAACTTAGGGCCTTTCCACACTACACTGTTATAGTGGCATTATTCCACTTTCAACATCCTATGGACTCCTGGGGCTTGCAGGGAGGGGCTTTTAGAATGCTCAGCCAGAGAGCTCTTTGGCCTCAATAAACTACAAATCCCAGAATTACATAGGAGGTTGAAAGTGGCATAATAGCACTATGGACATTCCTGCACTATACAGTTATAGTGCTATTATTCCACTTTCAACCTCCTGTGGAATTCTGGGGTTTGTAGTTTATTAAGGCCAAAGAGCTCTCTGGCTGAGAAGTCTAAATGCCCCTCCCTGCACTGCAAGCTCCAGGAGTCCATAGGATGTTGAAAGTGGAATAATAGCACTATAACAGTGTAGTGTGAAAATGGCCTATGAGTAATCCAATTACACCTATATGAAAATCACTCCACTGGCTACCGATTAGTTTCTGGACAAGGTACAAAGTGTTGGTTGTGGTAAGGCCCTTTGCTAGATTAGGGTCCAGTTCATCCATGAAGTTGGGTTAGTGTTAAGTCCACTGTTGGAAAGGGGAATGTGACATGAAAAGAGAGAATGCTCAAAGCCCAGTGAGTGCTGCCAAAATCTAACCTGTACAAATTGACCCTCGAATATACTGCCTTGCTACTATTGGGGCTAGGAACCTAAAGCTTTTAAGCTGTTGGTGGAGCCATTGACTTCTAGCCACTATGGCCAGTGATCAAGGTTATTGTAGGTCATAATTAAAAATCAGAAGGACTACAAATTACAGGTTTACTAAATAGCTTCACCAGATTCAATTGACCTTGCGTGTGTATATGCCTTCAAATCGCCTGTTATGCCTCCCCATAAATATCGTACGCTTTTCTTAGGCAAGGAATACTCAAGAGATGGTTTTACTGGTTTCTCCCTCTGAAATATAGCCTACAGCACCTGGAATTAGTTGGCGGTTTCCCATCCATACTAACGAAGGTGACCCTACTTAGCTTCCAAGATCAGACCGGATCAGGTATTCGGGCCCATTCAGCAGACCTTACTTCCTAGTAAGTGTGCTAAGGACTGCAGTCTTAAAGGTAGAATCCATGATACTGAGCTGCTGTACCGGGCTATGTACCCGCTTTTCTGCTCACATTTTGATTGACAGAGAACCCCATGCAGATAATTCTGATTATTTTCATGGGGGGAAAAATTAAGATATTGGAATTTTGAACCAGACAGGCTTATTCAGCTTTGTAAATGCACAAGCGTGTTCTGTCTTCCAGTCAAAGCAAGAATTTTAGCCAATGACACAGTTAAATTTTCAAACCGAAACTGTTGCCATAGTTCCAACCAACTTAAACAGTAGACTTTTCATCGTGAGCCAGCACTTATTTGTGTACAAGTAAGCCCCAATTATTCCTTACTTGTTCCTTCCTAATTTCAAATAACTGCACTAGTTCTTCCTGATCTAGAGCTCCAGTGAACATGCAGTGGATTTTTTCCTATATCTTACTGTGCATTATAAATGTGCATGACCAAGAGAAGGAGAAAACCAGTCAGCAAACTTGGATTATCCTTTTGTAAACAGCATTATCTTCAGTGGACTATGCTGACATAATCTTTAAACCTTGTTGGGTCAGTCATAAAGGACAACTTGGCACAACCTTTGTCCACAACCTTTCAGGGGAAACGAAAATCTCTGGATTTTGTCAAACGGCTGGGAGCAAGTTAAGAGCCATTCATTTTAGAAGGAAAAACAGTGGAGTGGAGAGGAAAATAAAAGGCAAGCACATTAGTAAGAATGGTGAGACATCAGAAACGCAAGTTAGAAAAGGGAACTACATCTCTTCATTCCTACAAATGTCAGCGAAATGTGAGTGATGTTTCTGTTTTTCTCTGCTATGTACTCATTAATCATACATTGTTTTAAAATAATTACTCCTAAACAAGACTCTGTTTTATTTAAATATTTATAATTACATATTTTTGTCACAAGACATGTGAAACAGCCCTGTAAATGCATATAAAGTAATATAAAATGTAAAATAAAATCATCATCGTTGTTATTATAAAACAAAACAAAATAAAGTTTTTTTAGTATTATAACCCTACCTCTCACAGAAGATGTACCAAATGTTTGATGTCATGGCATAAGAACAGATTCATAATGAGAGACAATCACAAAAGTCATTAGCTGGTTGCAAATGTAGTTTATAAAAGTTTGTATGTACACCACTGAGGTAAAACAACCTTCCCTTCTTTATTAACAAATCCAGTTGTTTGATGTCAGTGATTTTAGACATTTGTTGTACAAGGATTAACCATCCTATCCTAAGTGGGCAATCTTAATTTGCTGATTTTGTCATTGTTACACTGTATGAAGGCTCAGAGAAGCAGTGGTGTACACAGCTAAAAAGAACTGTGTTAGAAGAAATTGCCTGATATGTGGGTCTTCTTTCTTGTTTTATAGCTACAAGATCCCTATGATGTAGGGCAGTGGTTCTCAGACTTTTTACCCCTATGGCCCCCTTTATATCTACATGAGGACATTAAACCCTTCTGATCTACATTGTGCCCCCTATATCGTATCCTATGCCTCTCTCACAGGCCGCTTATGCTGCACACCCTGTCCTAACTCTGAAGTCTTGCACTCTCCATCTCCTTTCTTCACTTCCCCCCACCTGAGAAATCACCTCATGGTCAGTAAGGAGTATTTGCCTGCTGCACCAGCAATTGAATGTTCAGAGAAGCTGAATAGGAAAAGCATTAAAAAAAGAAACCTGTTTTTTTTGCTATGTCTGAGAATGAGGAAGACATACTTTGCAATGCTCTTTTGCAGAGACTAGTTAGTCCTCAACATAGCACACATGTGCACGTGCAGTCTTGTCCTCTTTCACATTTGCTGTACTTGCAGGCTGACTTTTCTTGCACCCCCGCACTGAGCAACTATCGTGTCTTGTTCCACAATCTGAGAATCACTGGTGTAGGGTGATGTAGTCTATGCTGGGTTAAAAAGACTGACCAAGGCTACCCTGTATGCATCATAGTTGGGTAACAATTTAAACCTGAGTGTACCTGGTCCAACTTCAGCATTTGAATGGTTCCTCCACATTGTCTATCAACTTTTTTCTTAAACTTATACAGCAGCTGAGAGTTTTGAAAGTACTCACTATTTATTTTTATGACAGTAATCCTCTCTGTGAGAGCCAGCGTAGTGTAGTGACTTGAGTGTTGGACTATGACTCTAGAGACCTGGACTTGAATCCTCACTCAGCCATGGGAACCTACTGGATAACCTTGAGCAAGTCACACTCTCTCAGCCTAAGAGGAAGGCTGAACGAATTTTTCTAAGGAAACCCTGTGATATGTTCATCTTAGGATTGCCATAAGTTAGAAACAACTTGAAGGTATACAATAACCACAATAACAATAATCTTCTCTGGCACTGCTGAAGGCATGTCAAAATTAGTTGCTATGGGAATTACTTGCTGTGTCCTTGTTCACAGGAACACGTGAATTTGCATCTGTTCACAAGTATCCCAAAACACTAAATGTTATGATATTTTATGGACAAGTGAACAACAATAAAATACTAACAAATTATATGAGGGGTTTTTTTTAACCACAGCTTAAACAAAGTGACTAGTCAGAAAATGCCCTCAACGCTGGACTGGTAGCTTCCTAACGACAGTGATAAAACCAGAGGAACCAGTAAATTCAGTAAACAACAGTAAAATGAACCTTGTATACTTTAGTACTGTTCTATCATTTTTCTAGAGCTCATTTCTCCACTTTTGTCTAGCACAGTGTATTATTTGCTTTGTGTTGCACCAGGCCTCCATAAAAGATTGTAAGATTTTGTTTGAGGCTACATGTAGAAAGAGAGCCAGCATGGTGTAGTGGTTTGAACATTGGACTATGATGCTGAGACCAGAGCCCAATTCCCTACTTGGCCATGGAAATCCACTGGGTGATCTTGGGCACATCACATACTTTTAGCCTCCAGAAAACCCTGTGTTAGGTTCACCTTAGGGTCAACATAAGTTGGAAACGACTTGAAGGCACACAACAACAACAACACGTAGAAGGTCATGCAGACATGTGAATGTAGTCCACTATGTGCATAACCATTTTATGTTGGAGACAGAAACTAAGGCTAATATAAAGTAGATACCAAGATAAATTTGGTGACTGAGCATAGCACTTAATAAATTGTATAAAACTGGTTAAGAAACAAAGATTGTTGTTGTGTTCCTTCAAGTCATTTTTGACTTATGGCAACCTTAGGTCAAATCTATCGCGGGGATTTTGGGGGAGGATATATTTAGAGGCAATATGCCCTCTGAGAGAATGTGACTCATCCAAATATACCAAATTTAGCTGCCACGGGGATATCTTAAACAAGAGGGAACCAAAGGACTGGGACCTAACTCTCTGAAATCTTCTACTTCCAACAAATGTAAAACCCTTTCACTGGAATACACATTGAGGCTACAATTTGGCATGTTTTACCTAAAGCACCAGATGTAATAGTACGTTCAGTGTTCTGTGAGTCAGAAATGAGCAGTTTGTTTCGCACAGGACAGAGTCAACTTGATCTTAAGAGAAGTTACTTTTCTGTTGCTTATGGAGTCTAATACTCTTTCTTCCTAGCCTTCGCGTGGCCAGTAAGGGGAGTGGCCTCTGCCTGCATTGGAATCCTTCAATGCTATCTTAACTGACAACACCTCAAACAGAATGTAGGCCTTGACTCTAACATCATCACCACTTTAATCCTATATGATTTGTAACATCTTTGTCTGATGAAGAAGCCAGTGAAGCTTCAAAAGCTTGCATAATACATTTTATGTTTTGGAGCTGACTTCAAAAGCTGGCATAATGCATTTTATGTTTTGATTTTGTGGCTTACCTAAGGTCATCCAGTGAGTTTCCATGTCCAATTGGGGATTTGAATCCTGACCTCCTAGAATCCTAGCCCCACACTTAAACCACTACACTACACTGGCTCTCAAGTAACAAATATATCCTATAACTAAAGGATCCTTAGTAGGAACATGAACCTTGTGGTATTCCTTACCCATATTGTTGCTAATCATATTATGATTTTGTGTAAGCTGAAATATGTCCAGTTGAACTCAGTGAAGCCTCCTCCTGCATAGATATGCATAGGATTGTGATTTGAACTTATTAGTCATTTTTGGAGTCCCATCTGCAGGGGATAAAGTTTACCCCATTTACTAGCCTAGAGGGAAAGGACCAATGCCAGACAAAGCTGTTCTGTTCAGATTCAAGACTCATGACTGCAACAGGAGTGCTTCCTGCTTGGTTGAAAATATATCAGGTGAGGTGAAGCAAAGTTGTATCAAGCAAGACATAGCTGTCAAGGACTGCAGCAGCACACTGCTGAAGATGCAGGCTAGAACAGAATCAGAAAGAACTATTGTATCAACAAAGTACAGATGCCTTCTGGGGCCTCATGAAGTCTGGCTGCTCTGGCTGCTGTTGATCATGTCCCCTCTGTGGAACTGTTTGTGTTCTTTAAGGTTCATACCCAAATTCTATAGCCTTTCATCCCTATAACACAGGAGGGTGGACTGCATGGAGGGGTGCATTGCTGTCTCTGAGGAGTCCAACAAGGCTACAGACTCTCACCTGGAAGTTCCTGGAATGGGGAACAATGATTTCCCAGATGGTTGCCTCCTCCTCATCCATATCTTCTTCTACAAATGAAAGGGCATGAAGCACAGAACATGAAGAAGCTTGATTTTAACAACCTACAGAAAAACATCAGAAAGAGCCACTTACAAATGTTTAATTAACAGTTACCATAAAAGTGTATCATGTGTTTTCAACACTTCAGAGAAGTATCTGAGTGCTATATAATATACAAATTAACAAATAGCTGCTACAGTTCATAGTGTAGTCAGATACAAAAAAATCTATGTTACGCTTATAAGAATTCGTTTTGATAACATTACGGTCTCACTAACTGGACAACAGATGAAATATTCAGAAGTGACTTTTCCTAATTTTTCCTTTTGAGGAACTTTGTTGCAGTTTAACTTTTTCTAGTTTTCTTTTATTTTGTTTGACTTTTCCTGCCTTCGCCTTTGGAAAACTCCATCCTCTTTTTCTCAGTTGCCCTTTCTTTGTCTGTGGTGACATTTAAATAATGCTGTTTATCTGTACAGATTATCTGTGAGTCACCATTCTCCTGTGGCTTATATTTACAAGAAAGTTTTCTTTTAAAAACATGTTGCAGAGTTGAAGCAACTGAGGTCTTTTTTCCTGGCGCCAGCAGATCCAAAGCAGAGGCAAGGGTTCTCTAAAAGATACCATCGATCACAAGACATTGACACTACTAGAACTAGCTCATGCTGATAGTGCATTTGCACTATCAGTAATTGGTGTATGGATCCCATAAGTATTGTGGGTTATAGTCTTAATGATAGAACTACTCTGTTTGCTGGAATATAAGACGTGCTTCTTTTCATGAAAAACACTGATTCAAAATGGGATGCATCTTATACACTGATACGTCTCATGCACCAGCAAATACATTAATATTCTCCAACTTTGCCATACAGAAGTGCATAAAGTGTTCCTTTAGGATTAATTTCATAGGTTGTATTGTAAAATACATGTCTCAGTAGTGGTCATTTATAATTGTCATCATTGTCATGTGTGATGTGAAGTTAGCACAAAGGATGTCAAAAGTAGCTTGTGTCTGTTCACATATTGGGTACCTCTGTGATGTTCTGAACTTCTACAGCAGGCCCAAGAGTGGCCAGCTGTGGCCCTCCAGACATTTTTGAACTGCAACATCCACCACTCATTGCCACTATACTGGCTAGGTCCAAAAGGAGTTATAGATGACTGTTGGGGTTATTTTGAATTCTGCAATTCTGCAGTTGGGTACTGGAACGTTAGCAAACCTCCAAGGAATTCCAGACCATTTTTGCTTCATGAAGTCCAAGCTTTTCAGACAATGGGATGACTGGCTGAGACATTCAGATTGCTCTTGTCCAGTCTTCTGTTCCTACCTGCTTCTTGGCACTGTGCTTGTATTTCCTTTAAAGCAGCATTATCTTTTCTTCTGCCTTATTGCCTGTTTTGGAAGGTGGGAAGTACACCCACCAGTCTGCTATCTGAAGTTCCTGAAATATTCCTGGAATAACATTCCATTTACTTGGGATTCCAATGTATGTAATTTTGTCTTGACTACCTTCTTAGAACTGATTGTGGCACACAGTTCTGGATAGATTTCTGCCAACACAATTCTAAATCCTACAATGCTAAATATGTAAAACATTTACACTTCGTTCATAGATGAATATATATATATATATATATATATATATATATTTTAAAAAGGCATTCTTATTTGTAATTTTTAAAAATCAGCTACTGAAGTCTTCATTTTGTTAGGCTAGTCCTTGGCTCATACCCTTCACCGAGACATGGAAAGCTGCCTATGTAACGTTGGATCATTTATCCATCTAGTTTAGTATTGTCTGCACAGGCTGGCAGCAACTAAGATTTCAGACAGATGTCTTTGCCACCTCTGCCTTCAGATGCTGACGATGGAATCTGAGACCTTTTACATGCAGGCTGTGTACTCTACCAATGAGTTACAATCCTAACATTGTATGTGAAAATATGCACACATTACTGAATGAACTATGCTAATAAGAGGAGCTGTCCTTTCAGCACCAGAACACTGCTGACATTGTATGCCACATATGAGCAGAACTTTGAGATAATTATTCATTAAATGTTTGCATTGTGTCAGTATGTCTGGACTGATTTTTTAGGTGCTGTACTTTGTGACCCACTAAGTACTGATATGACTTTGAGAAGGAAACAGCATGAAAGCATAGGCAGGATGAGTTTGCATTTGGATCCTGATATTGAAGCATTCGTAAGACCAGATCAACAGACCAGTAAATATTGAATCAGTGAATGAATGAATGAATGAATGGCAAATCTAGTTCATTCAGGGGTCTACTTTAGTTAAAAATCAGACCTAGTAACTGGATTTAGGCCTTACTGATTAACCTTAGCATCATGTGTTTGTTGCTGGTAGTTAGAATGTACAAAATCATACACTTAAAAAATATAGACCAGTTATCTTGGAGGATACAACAGTGCAAATATATGTGATCAAAGTATGTGTAGCTTTTTGTGGGGGACCAGCTGATTTCCAATAGCACTGAAGGTGATGTGCAGTCAAATATGTACGATCATAGATTACAGCAATATATATATATATATTTTATATACACATGATTTTCAGATAAATATAGAATCATAAACATTAGAGAACAATTCAACCCTATGGAAGGGCCACATTTTGTTTTATGGTCAGGAAAAAATATACAATATGAAACTATTTTATAATCCTTAATAATTCTGTAGTGAAGGAGATTTCTCTAAAGCATAAATGCATCTGTGTTTCTCTGCAAAACTACCTAAGCCTAAATAAAAGTGAAGTGGGGAAAATGTTCTGGTGGAATTCATACCAACCGATCTCCCAGTATATTTCATAGAACTCAGTTAAAGTGGTACTATGATGACAGTAACCAACCAGAAAGCATCATGCAAATCAGAACACTGTATCCTGTACCAACTGCTCTGTTGCTAGCCGGTTGTTATAGTGATAAACTGAGGCCTTGCCTCTTGGCTTCTCCTTGAAAGAAAAACCTTTAATTTCTCAAGGGAAAGGAAAGACCGAAGGGGGAGAAGGCGGGGGAGAGAATTACATGAGAAAGGAAAACATTATCTGGCTGCAAAGAGAATAGGACAGAGAGCATCACCAGAAGCAGCGTTTACTGGCCATGCCAGTGCCTGCAACTAATGCTGAGTCAGAAACAGGTATCCCGAAATCCCTTTCTAATGAGCTTCCTTCAGAAACCATGGAGGAGATAGAACACACATGCCCTCAGCCTCGATTGGTAAGTAGGAGACAAAGGATATGTTTACTTGCTACCCTTGATGTCTTTGTTTTACTAAGATACAATGAGGCTTTATCGTCTCCATTTCATAACAGCCTAATCTGTTTTAGCTCTTTCTCATTTATTGTTTGTACTATGAGAACGTGGATTACAAAGAGTTAATTGTGACTGCTGCATTAAGAGAGACCTCCGGGGATTGTAGCACGCTTCTGTGGCCAGTTCGTCTTGATAAAAGCATGCTGAGCTATGTAAAAATGTCATTTTCCACCAGCCTTTGTTGGGTTCAAATTTGTAGCAGAATTCTTTGTTTATTCCTTGCCTGCTCTTTGTTGTTCTGCTGACTTTAAAAAAAAAAAAACAATGTCTGTGAAGCAGAATTTCACAATGGAAACAAAAATCAAAATCTGTCTATTAGAGTAGCGTTGGAAAAAAATGTTATAGGTTTCATCTTTCCTAAAATGTTTTATGTTACATTGAAGCAGCTAAGCTGCTGGGAGTGATGTGTTAGGAGAAAACTGCATTTCTTCAATAATTGATCTATAGAAACCATACGTGTATAAAACCCAGATGCTTATAGAGTAAAGCTTCCATCCCTCACAGCTTGTCCAGCTACTGCTTTGACTATTTTCACTACCATGATTTTGCATATGGATTTAAAAAGCAGGAACAATAACAGTTCAATAATGCTCAAAAGTTGTTTGTCTCTAAGTTGTGTTCTCAGTATAAGAGATCCACATCTCAGCAGATTATGATTTGGAAAAGCAGTGTAAAGAAATGGCCTCTGGCATGTGTATAGGATGAGAAATTTGCTTCTAAAAGTGCGCTTCTAAACCTACTTACTTGGAAGAAACTTCTGTTTATCTCAGTATCTCAATGGGTTTTATTTCTGAGTAAATTTGGTTAGAATGGGACTGCAGAACCAATGTTCTGGAGTTGGAAAAGATATCTAATATCACTCTAGGAATCTTGGCCTCAGTTAGATGGTGACTATATTATCATGAGATCTGTAGTACCAGAAGCATTTTGGCCACTGCATGTCCCCCCCACCCCTTGTCCATAGAAGAAAATGCTTTCTTTTTTATCTTTCCTAGGAAGAATATAATTACTGCTCCCACCACTATGTCCTAGGATAGTTGCTTCCTGAGAAAGCAAAACCCCGAAAGGCAACCACTTTGCCAAGCTGTCACTATGACATAGGCAGGAGTTTGGCAGTTCCTGCTGAGAATGTTTAACACCAGAATCCAAGAGTAACTTGGTTTGGAGCATTAAAAAAAATGAAAATTAGTTCATATAATTAAGTTCAGCATTCTGTATCAATTGCTATCAATGTCCCCTAATAATGCATGAACATCACTTAGACTGTTTTATAGGGTTCAGTTTTCATGTCTGAGATTGTTTTATTTAAGCCATGAGGAAAAACATATATTGCATTGTCCTTATGATGTCTATTTGTAAACACTTTCTTGATGAAAACTCAAATATAACCAATTCTTTTATAATATATTAAAACCACTGACAAGTAAAATAAATGCGAGGAAGCAGTTTTAATTATAAGCTTATACACGTGTCACCCATTGTGACAGGCTTTCTCTAGAAATATGTAACAATTTCTAGAACTATATGAATGTTACCAGACCAATAGTGATCTGCCTTAGAATTTCTACAACCATTTTGAACTGATGACATTAAAAACACTTTGAATCAAGTCTGATGAAACTCATACTTCTAAAATGGTGCTACTGTGGAATTGTATACATTTCCTCTCATTTCTGCATAGCACGAATGTATTGTTATTAGGGGAAAAAAAGAGAGATTATTAAGTAACATTTCAAGAAGAATGATTAAACTGGTAGAGAAAAAAAAAAGTCATTTCAAGGGCTAATACAGAAAGTTATGTGGTACAGTCTTCTAGCACAGTCATCCCACCTCAGGTTTTAGATGATGGTCTTACACTTTCTGAAACAAGAACAAGAAGAGCAGGTAGCCTACAAAACCTTAAACAGAACTTCAGTAACCCACAGCAACTATACAGTCCATGCATATTGTAGGATTCACCAAGGAAAACAGGAGCAGGAGGCTAACATGGTTACTTCTTTGAAAACTGCCAAGGAAAAAGAAGTTTAAGATCTCACAGAGCCAGTTAAAACAGGGTATTCCCTAGATGGGAGATATTATTTGTTTGTTGCTTGTCATACAAGAAACTTCAGTTCACCGTGTTAATATCCTTAATCTTGATCCTATACATGTGGAGGGCAACAGCTTAAAGATGGTGAGCATACAAGAATCTCCAAATATTTGAATCAAGATGAGGGGACAGCAGGCTAAATCCAATTGTTAGTTCTTACTAGATCAGAACCACTGAATCAATGAGACTTACATAACTATAGACTTAAGAAATCACAATAATTCAATGAGTCTCTTCTTTTTGGAAAGAACCCTGGCTTTTACCCAGTAAGTTTTATTGGGCAGCACAATTTTCACAGAGAAATGCTTTCAAACAGATATTTTAGTAGATAAAAACTTGGAATGGTAAAGCCAATTGCATGGTAAAGCCATACCTTATTGATATCTGAACTGGCCTGTTATAAGGGTTGGTATGTGAATTATCAGATCACTAATCAATAGTACTCCACAATATGTTTTGTTCAGTCACATAGATGCACACTCACATTCATTCCAAAGGCTAGAGCGGAGGTTCAAAACAGAGAATATAAACATTTTTGAAAAAGCAGAATGTTGTAGAGTTGTCTTCTTCCCACTTGTGATCATTCATGCACTGCATTTATATTCAGAGATTTTACAACTCATGTGGCTTCTTTACTAGCTTGATTAGAGAATTTGTAGTTCCATTTTGGATTCTTCGAAGGGTAAGTATGAAGACAGGAGAGCAGTCTGTATAGGGGCCACCACAAACTGGGGGCAGGGGGAGGTTGAAATCTACCCCTTGCTATTTATTCCACACATACACCTAAAATCATCCCTTGTTCACACACAGGGATTAAAAAGAAGAGGAAAAACCTCATTAATTGTGCTTAAAAAAAAAGCAACTGCACAGGAAAAGGGGCAATATTATGAAAAGCAAGCAGCTGAGAGGAAGGTTTAAACTTGTTTACCCATATGTAGTGGTCCCACTTGGCATTGGAGGCACACACAGTGTCATAAGAAATAAAGTGAGTTCCCCTTGCCTATTATATACCTAATGCGGCTTGTTGCTTAGCTGTCAGTTTTTATTTTGGCCCTGATGTGTTCCATGTGTTAGAAATTTCAAATTTCTTACCATGCTACCTAGGGTGGGAAACACATGTAACTGTGTGATTAAATGCCTTGCTAAATATCCACAGAAGTACTGAGTAGAGACATCACATGTTCTATTCACATTCCCACTTTTCTATAGGGATAAAATTGGAAATGATGTCAGAAACTGTGCTAGAGAGAAGATAGTGAGATATTCAGAGGAGAAAAATAGTAAAATCATAGTAGAAAATTAGTAATTAATCAAAATAAAACCTTGCAACTAAATTCTAACAATAAAGATATTAATTTATTTGGTTTATATCCTGCCTTTTTCTCAAATGGGACACAAGGCAGCTTACAAGATGAAATAAAACAAGGTACACAAATTGAAAATTTGTAAGTTTTTAAAAATGAATTATGTTACCATATTAAAATAACAATACTTTACAGCAATGGTTCTTAACTTGTGATCCACAGACCACCAGGGGCCACAATGTCCTCACAGGGGGTCTGCAAAGGCTTGAAGGTATGTTATGAACTTTTCCAGTTAGAACAGAAAGGAAGGAAGGAAAGAAGGAAGACAGATGGATAGATGGTCATACATAGGCCCTTTTCGCACGTTACCTGTTTGCGCGGCTGGGGGGGGGGCGTCTCGTACGAAAAGCCTCAGCAGGAATGCTGCCACTTCCCTGCTCCTTGAGTTCTGCATTGCTTCCTGGTTGCGCGAGCACCTCGTCCCTTCCTACTGCAGCGCAACCTGGGAATTGTAGGCTAGCGCTGCAGCAGGAAGCGCAACCCACCCGGCTCCCGATGCACCCCACAGCAGGTAAGTGCGCGTGGGCCCCGGGAGCATTGTGCGACTGCGCACCATTTTTGGCTTAAAGTCGAAAATAAAAAGGTGCGTGTCCGCTCTGCGTCCGGCTCTTGAGCGTCGCATAAATGGAAGTGTGTCGTACGGACCGCCGCTTCTATTTACGCGATGCTCAAGGGGCCCTCTCGCAAAAGAAACTGCATGCGAAAAGGGCCGTAGATTGCAAAAAAACAGAAGTCTTTTGTCAGTGTTAGACATCATTTGTACAAAGTTTCATTACAATATCTCAAACCATTTGAAAGATATGAAATAGCAAAAAATATACTCAGAACTTGCTACTTCTGCACATGATGAGAACATGCAAGTGAATGATGCTGAGTGGCTGAGAGAGAAAACATGACATTTCTTGTTACTACACATACAGCCAGAAGCCACCTTGAGTTAAGTCTTGGTGGACTGTACCAATAAAAACTATTTTAAGATGGGGAGAGGGGTCTGCAGTAAACAAAAGTTTCAGAACTGCCTCTTTAGAACAATATAAAATCATTTTAAGCCATGACAAAGAGCAATAAAAATGTAACAGACACATTCCATTAAAGATCTTTCCAGATAGTCATCACAAATAATGCTCAAATAAAAGTTCTGTACCTGCCAGTGGAAGAAGAGCACTAAAAATATTGTTCATAAGGTATATTAAACAAATAACCTCCATGAAAAGTAAGACAGATCATACTTTCATACAATGACAAGGAGCATGTGCTCCTCTAGCTGCTACTAGACTCTAGTAATCCCTCACTGTCATCTATGCTAGCCAAGGGGAGTTGCAATACGAAAATATCTAAAGGCTACATATTTCCCCACTGATACTTTAAAACATATGCAGTGGTTGTAATTATGCAGTCCAGCACTCACTAAGTATCTGCCT
This sequence comes from Ctenosaura bakeri, assembly GCA_948474755.1. Lineage (NCBI taxonomy): Eukaryota > Metazoa > Chordata > Lepidosauria > Squamata > Iguanidae > Ctenosaura > Ctenosaura bakeri. The sequence goes on along the minus strand of CAOLHI010002733.1, from coordinate 202,395 downwards.
TTCAACTTTTGTTGCCTCCATTACCTTTTATGGAAACAACAAAAATCTCACTAAAAAATCTTTTAACTCACAACTCACTGAAAACACAAAAGAGCATGAAGCCTCCTATATAATTCAAACTGGAGCCATTTCCGCACTGCACTATTATAGTGCTATTATTCCACTTTCAACATCCTGTGGAATTCTGGGTTTGTAGTTTACTGAGGCCAAAGACAATTTTAAATGTCCCTCCCTAAACTACAAACCCCAGGATTCCGTAGGATGCTGAAAGTAGAATAATAGCACTATAACAGTGTAATGTGGGAAGGCCTTAGGGCAGCCTGGACCATCAGCTTCAGCAGAATAATGGGTTGTCCCAAAATATCCATTTGTAAATACTGCTCCAACCACATTATTAATGCTGGTGAACTGTGCTTGTTGTTTATTAAACACAGTCCATATATTGCCAGTACAATTTTTATTCGTGCATGCACTTAGTAAATTGCTTAGGAATTCCCTCCAGGTAAACAGGCAACGGATTGTAGTTTTAGCTGGTCAGCAATACTGTTCACTTTAATGCAGACATTGGGCATGGATGTTCAACCATGCAGATAACGTGATTTCAGAAATTGTGCCATCTCAAAAAAGATGTGGATATAAAATTTACTTTGCTGGTGTCCATGTGACCTACATGTTTCACAGGAGAAAAAGGTGTCTCATCTTTTAGCAAAGATTGTCCCTACCTTGGTAGGTGCTTGAGTTAGGCCATCTGTTCATTAATATGAACTCAATATAATTATCACTGTATAGTTAAGGATTTACCAGTGTGAAAGGAAGCTTAATCTTTCGCCTTTAAACAGATGGACAAACACAAATAATCCATCCTTACAATATAATGTTCACCAATATTTCTGCAGACATGTCAGAGGCCCTTTTCGCACGGCATTTGTCATGCAAAAGGACCTCCAGAGTATTGCTCAATTGTGAGGAGTGTTTCACACAATGTCCTCGCAATTGCGTGACGCTGCCGGGGCCAGCAGGCACCGATCGTGGAATATTTCATTTTCAGCTTTTGGCCAAAAATTATGTGCGGTCACGCATCGCTCTGGGGCCCCACACGCACTTACCGTCCCTGCAGAGCCTCTGGAGCCATGACCCTCACACTTCCTCCCCCAGTGCAGCCTACGAAAATACCTGGCTGCGCTGCGGAAGGAAGAGGCGGAGCTCTCATGCTGCCTGCCAGCTGGCAGGCAGCTACTGTGGAGACGGAGCAGAGGGGATGCGAGTGCCCCACGGAAGAGGCTGCTCGTATGATCCCCTTGTGACTGCACCGGATGGAGGTAAGCTGTGGAAAGGGCTAGACACATGATAGGAAAAGACACCAAGTTCCCCCTTCTTTGAAATACAAATTATCAGACTGGATGATAGATCTCTAAATTTAAAAAAAAACTATGCAGAAGATAACTAAAGTTTATCTTCCCAAACCATTCTGTCTTAAAATTATTGTTAACGTGGGTATTTTCAATAATACGTCATCTTCATTAGGCATTTTCTCTACTTTGCCAGATAAAATAAGGATCTCTGGACACAAATCCCTCCCAAACTATCACTCTTTTAGTCAGTACTCATACAATAAAAGTATTTCTTTTCCCATCCATTCTTCAGACTTAATGATATAGAAAAAAAGATGTTCATCTTCTGTCCTCTGGTGAGTGGGGAAAAATGAATCTGAAGCCCTTAAATGTCAGGTAAGTTTCAATGTGTATTATCAGTTTTCCTCATAGGTACCACTGTTTTATTATCTTCTGCCATTGCCCTTTCTTTAAAGGTGCTTTAGGGATATTCTTCAATTAAATGAGTGTGTGTAATATATTGAGTTAGACCCTGTTCCATGTCTGCTAATAATGATTGTTGCTCAATACCACATTTAGTCAATCAAGTAAATAGGTGATTTAAGGAAAGGGGGAAAAAAATCTAACCTGAAAAAAATCTCTGGGAGATGATATAGAAAGAGAAGGGAGGGGCAATAAACTAGGTAAGGACAAGAAGGGTTACTCCATCCTTCTGTTAGAACTTACACCCCATACTTTTTAAAGCAGTGGATTTTCCTTTATGTGTTGCTTTATCAAACCAGTTAAGATGAATTTAACCAAAAGAATATAATTGGCTTATATGAAAGTCCTTCATCTTGACTGGTTTGTGCAATAGCATACTATGGCCATTTCTGCACTAGCCTGTTATAGTGCTATTGTTCCTCTTTCAACGTTCCAGGATTCCATAAGATGTTGAAAGCGGAATAATAGGACTACAACAGGCTAGTGCAGAAAAGGTCCATGATATATGCAGTTTTGGTATGTTTTTGACAAACTTGAAAGATCAACAAAAATTTATTTTTGATCAGACCACAGAGTCTCAGAGACTATGACCTATAAATTGCATCCATACCAGGATACTATGGGGCTTAAGGTAAAGTTATGATATTACAAACTGATATGATTTACAACAGAGATGGGAAATCTGTGGAATCCAGATGTTGCTGGATTCCAACTCCCATAATCTCCCACCATCCATCCCTGATAACTGACCATACTTCCTAGGGCTCTTTGCTAGTTTTCAAGGCATCTAAAGGGCTACAGATTCCCTGCACCTCAATTTGGGAGAATTTTGCAGGAGATGGCCAAACTGCCAAGGTCAGAAGCTGAGTGAAAGCTTTCAGTACTCCTAGTGCAGCACAAAAGAAACTACAACTACAGTAATGTCCACCTTCCCTTGAATGTGACAGGTACTGAGAAAATCATCAACATTTCCTAGAATTCCTGGAATTCATGGAGTGAACTGACTCTTCCAGTAGTCCACATTGTCTTTAATAATTTATGCCATAAAGGCCATAGTAGCATCTGAGGCCAACTGTCCTGTCACACAAAATACATGCTATCATCTTTTCCAAGGGCTATAGGCATTTCCTTCATGCCTAACGCAGCCACAAGACCCTTCTTGAATTTTATTTTAAATCTGGATGGGCTTTTTTTTTAAAGTAACCAGTGGATAATCACTTCTTCATGCATTTCAACATGCTAGAGTTAGGCCATTTCTGCACTGCACTATTATAAGCACTATTATTCCACTTTGTACATCCTGTGGAATCCTGGGGTTTGCAATTTAGGGAGGGGCATTTAGAACTCTCAGCCAGAGAGCTTTTTGACTCAGTAAACGACAAACCCCAGAATTCCACAGGACATTAAAAGTGGAATAATAGCACTATAACAGTGTAGTGTGGACATGGCCTTAGGCATAGGCCATTTCCACACGATGGGGCTCCAGCAAGTCCTTCCATTGCAGCACAAGCAGAAAAGGGAGCCCACCAGGAATGTTCCCCTCTGCACCTCACTGAGTCACTGCAGAGGGGGGCACGCTGAGCATGCCTCTTCCCTTCTGCAGTGCAGCCAGGCACTTTCCATTGCTGCGCTGGGGAGGGAGGCGTCACCAGTGCACTTCTGCCCTTCTGCATGGGTGGGAAGGGTGGCCACACCATGCAATGGTAAGTGTAAAATGGATTTTTTCCCTTCTGCAATACCATGAGTGTGTGCTGCTTGGTGGCAAGATAGTGGCGGGCTGGTGACAATGTTGTGCAGAAGCACAACCAGCTGACCACTGCCATTCTGGCCCTGCAGCAGGGCAGGCCCTTATGCAGAAAGGGCCAAAATCTAGATCTCTGAGCTTCCTGGAAGCATACAGAGATTCCACTGCATACACAGGGCTCCAGGAATGCGAGAGTTGTTCCATATATGGGCTGTTCAGCCAACTTCTTACATAAGATAGAATGACAACCAGGATGCCATTTAGTCATGGGAGGGGGTTGGTTTTGCTCCATGTTTTAGACATGTATATATTTGTATCTTATAACACAGAAGCTATCAGGGTAAATTAAATAGCTGTTGCTATAAACTATATGTTCATACTGGATGTGTACCAGAAATCTTCCAGTTCTTTTTCAAAAAGATTGTTTTTCTATTATAATGATACAGTTTTGTGTGATATAAGCAGGACAGAGTAAAATGTGACCTTCAGTCACATGTAGGGCCCCCAGTGAGGACCGTCTCTCCCATGTGCCCATCCCGGATTAACTTTGCTTTACTGATCTTTAAAAAAAGAAAAGAAAAGAAAAGCCCTTCCCTGCCCTCTAGGCTGATTGGGGAGGAAGTGGCCTGTTTGGGGCCAAGGGTGCCTTTTTCCAAAATAGAAGCAAGTTCCACTCTTGCAGGTACCATGAAGGAAAAAAGGCCTATCCTAAAAAAAATTGTTTAGAATGAAGTACTGGGTGGGTAGTCCTTCAGGATCCAGAGAGTCATGAGGAGGTTGCAGCTCCTAGCTCTGTGGAACTTGTCCATACCTGAGTTAAGGTTTGAAAAAATAGAAAATAATAATATGAAATGCCCTTGTTTCCACAAAGCTCCATAGACAGATCAAAGTCTAATGAAACATGGAATCTCAACAAATGCTAATAAGTATATGAAGGCTGCCTTTGAAGTCAAAATATCAAAATGACTAACTCTGCTATAGATAGGAACAAAAATATTTCTTTACTGAGATATGTCATCAGGAATAGGAAAAAAAGACACAACTCCATAAAATTATATATTTGAGGATGGAGGGGACAGAACTGTAAAAATAGGTTTCCAACTGACCGGCTATAATACAAACACAGAGTAAGCTATATCCGTTGTTGTCACCATGTGACTGTGTGTCATTTGTTGCTACTTCATCCTTCAGGGTTAGATCACTTGCCTCTAAATCTAATTTCTTGTTCTGACTAGAGTAGACTTACTGAATTAGTTGGATTTTCGTAAATGTTCACCTACTATTCCAGCGATTGATTCAGTGGGTCTTCTGTGGTTGGAACTAAGAGCCGGATTTAGGGGTGGGCTTTTGATGTGTCCCTTCCTTTTTTTGGCAGAATATCATATTATAGAAATCATATTTCTTCAGTTTCTATTACGGTCACACAGATTCCACTCAGTCTTACAAGCAGTAGAAAAAAGCAATGGCAATGTAGATTTACAGTGCTACAGGTGTTTAAATAAATACACATTGAAACTTACTTGCTTTTGTCATTCGCTTAAAGTAATATGTGCTTTGTTATACTATATGTTGTTTCCTTAATTAGGAAATTTCAGGAATTATTTTTAATCAGTATTGCTTTTCTAAAATAATATTTCATATTTACTATCTCTTATATTAGGCAGATGATCATTCTACTTGTTACCCTGATTTCTGGGGTCCCTTGGGGGACACCTCAATGTGCTCCAAATAATGGGGAATGGGAATTAGCCAGAGCACAAGCTGTAGCACTACGAGAGGCAGGGTAACCTAGCGAAATCTTTAAACCCAAGCCAAAAACCAAGCAAAATTGTCTAATAAAATGACTTTATTGAGGGGAATTCACTCATGCATGCACATAAGATACACACAATCACACATTCACACAAGAGATAGCTGAAAGAGAAAGGGAGGAAAAATTATAGAGAGGCTGAAGGATTTGGGGGGATTTATAATTACCAGTCCAGAAGAGTAGTGAAGAGCAAAAATGTATTTTGGCTTAGGTAGGACCTAAGGGCAGTTCTCATTCAGGAGCCAGACGGACAGAGTGACAGGTAGATCTTCAAGAGACTGTACTGGGCATCCTCAAACCAGGGGTATTTGTACCCTGAAAATGGCTTGTGGCTGTGAAGGTTCCAGATGCAAGACAAAGGGAACCTGTTGTGGACAATGAGTCTTTTGCCTGTTGACAGGCTTATTGCTTTGATTGACAAAGACATGATGAATATTGTAATAGCTGTCTATTGTGGGTGCTTTGAGGACAGAGGAAAGAATCCAGATGTACAAGGGACGGATATTTGTCAATCAGTGTCCTGGTGGGCTCCTCACAGTTGGATTCCCTGGAAAATTCCATCTTCAATTTAAGCCTATTATCCACAGGAATGGTGTGTATTTGCCTGACAAATGACTCAAGTCTTACCTGGAGGAATTTTGGAGTTGACCTATGCTTCTCACATTTACAGTCAAATTCTTTCCTTTGCTCAGTTTGACCTCTCTGTCACCTTTCAGGCTTGAATTTGATATCAGAGCCAATAAAATGAGTTGCCAATTACATATGATGCCAATTAGGTATGGTGCTCATCCAAACCATATTGGTATTGGGGACCCCCAAAGCGGGGTCTTACATACTTCAAGAGGATTCATAAAAGAGCATGACAGTAATCAGTATTGACAGTGTGTTCTTGATCCTGTTCCTCTGTTTTCCCCAGAGCTTGGAATATTAATAGAGAAGATCTAATTCACTTTGTCTACTATTAGTGACTTCAAAAATTTAATCAAACAAAATTTCTGCTAAAAAGTTATTGGAAGGGGCAATTTAATTCATTACGCTGAACATTATGTTAATCACTACTATATGATTGAAACCATAGATTGTCTGGATAGCAGTATTGTTTTTCTGCTCTCTACCTGTATCTTGTTTTTCCCAGTTCTCTTACCTCTTGTCTCCCTTTATTCTCTTTTTTTTTTAATTTTTTTTTATTTATATAACTGAATCACAAATACAAAACAAGAAAAAAAAATTAAACACCATGTGATATACATAATAGTGAATTAAAAAAAAATTTTTTTTTCTTTTTCTTTTTTTCTCTTCTCTTAAGCAATACTAACTTTCATTGTTATTTTGCACCTTTACCCTTAAATTTATAAATCTGTTCAACTGTTATAATTTCACATTTAATTCAATATTTTTCACATCCCCTTTAATCTATTTCTATTGTTAATTCTATTAACTTTTTTTTAAAAAAAAACATTAACATCACTTATCCATTTAAATCTATAAATCACAAGTTTGACACACACACCTACTAAGAATTACAAAATATACAACATAAAAGAAAAACAAAACTAAAACTAAAAAATACCCACCCCCAGAGCCAACTTTTTATTTAATCCACTTTCCAAAATTGCCATTCTTCTTTTGACAGGGTAGTATTACTATCTCTTTTCAGAACTTTATCCAAAAATATTTTCCAAATTTCTTCAAAATCATTCCCTTTAACCAAACCTTTCATAAACCTAATTCTACATGTTAGTTTATCATTAATTGCAATTTTCCACACTTCGTTATACCATTCCTCTATTTGAAATTTTTCATTTGCTTTCCATTTTTTTGCTATTATTAATCTCGCTGCAGTTAACAAATTTGTTATTAATTCTTTCTTTACTTGAGTACACTCAACCTTATCATATATAGACAACAATGCAATATTTGGACATACTGGTATATCTGCTCCTATAATCTCTTTTATCTCTTTAAAAACCTTTTGCCAAAACTCCATTATCTTATTGCAATTCCACCACATATGCATATATGTACCAATTTCTTGACATCCTCTCCAACATAATTTTGAATATTTCTCATCTATTTGATTTAATTTCACTGGAGTCAAGTACCATTTCCACACTAATTTATAATAATTCTCTTTTATTCTTATTGATAATTTTTTTAAATGACGTTGTTTCCAAATTTTTCTCCATTCTTGTATATCTATATTTTGTACTATCTCTTCCTCCCACATTTTTCTAAGAAAATCCTCTTCTTGTTCTTTTGCTAATATTTTATATATTTCACTTGTAATACCTTTTAGTATTTCATTTTCTTGCATATTTTCTCTTTGAATAATAATTTGTTCAAATTTAGTATATTCTTTAAAATCCTTAACATATCTTTTCATACTCTTTGTCCATTGCTCTAATTGTATATAATTTAACCAGGATATTTTAGTTTCCTGCAATCTCTCTTTCATTCTATCTTTATTTATCATTATTTTCATCCATTCTTTTAATCTATAAATTTTTTGTTTTTTTATTTCTTTCTCTATTATTTCTCTTAAATTTATTGGAAATTTTTCCATCATCACTATCGGAGTTAATATTGATATATTCGGTAATAATTTTCTTTTATTTTTTTTCCATATTTCTATTATATTTTTTATAAAAGGATTTTCTATCTTCTCCATTTCTTTCTTTGAAAAATTCCTAAAAAATATATTTTCTAATTTTGTCTCAATATTCATATCTTCTATCTCTAACCAATCTAAATCACCCTTTCCTGAAACCCCCTCTATGATATATCTCAATTGATTTGCATAATAATACCATTTTAAATTTGGAAGTCCCAGGCCACCTTCTTTTTGACTTTTATACCAATATTTCTTGTTAATCCTCGATTTTTTATTTCCATTACAAAAATTATTTAATATCTTTTGCCACTCCTTTAATTCTTCCTCTGATATTTTTATTGGTAACATTCTAAACAAAAAGTTAATTTTAGGTAAAATTTTCATTTTTACCACTGCTATTCTACCAAACCACGATAGCTTTATATTTTTGTAGTCCTCTAATTTCCTTTTTGTTTCTAATCTTAATTTCTTGAAATTTTTTTCCTGTAATTCTTGTAAATTTTTTGTAATCTCTATTCCTAAATATTTAATTGATTCTTTTATTTTAAGTAATCCTCTTTTACTACTTATAAATTTTTGTACTTCTTCTTTAGTATAATTAAATAACATTATTTCTGATTTGGCCCAATTTATTTCTAATCCCGTCTTCTCCCCAAACTCTATTAAATGTTTATCTATCCTATCTATCTTTTCAATTGGATCCTTAATTGTCAACAATGTGTCATCTGCAAATAAGCTTATTTTATTTTTTTCCTTAACTCCAATTCCTTCCAAATTCTCATCATTTCTTATCACATTCGCTAACATTTCTATAACTATTGCAAATAAAACTGGAGATAATGGACATCCTTGTCTCGTTCCTCTTGTTATTTGAATCTGTTCTGTAAATCCATCATTTACCATCACTACAGATGTATTATGTGAATACAATTGATTTATTAACCCTTTAAATCTCTCTCCTAATCCTATTTTATTTAAAATTGTTTTTAATGCCGGCCATTCCACACAATCAAAGGCTTTAAATATATCTAGGGCTAAAATTCCAGCTTTTTGTTTATCTCTGTCCATTATATTTATTTTATTTATCGTTTTCCCTATTAAATTTGCCATCTGTCTTCCTTGAATAAAACCACATTGATCTTTATGTATATACTTATAAATAAATTTATTTAACCTCTTCGCCATTATTGCTGTCAAGATTTTTGCATCTTGATTTATTAAAGATATTGGTCTATAAGAACCTGGATCCATAGGATCCTTATTTGGTTTTAAAATTAATATTATTAGTGACTGCTTCCATGATAATGGAATTTTTTCACCCCTCAATATACTATTATATAACACTTTTAGTTTAGGAATTAAACCTTTTTTAAATGCTTTATAATATTCTGGACCTAGTCCATCCAATCCTGGTGATTTTCCTCCTTTTAAATTATTTATTACTTCTTCTATTTCCTCTTCTGATATCATTTCTTCCATCAATCCTTTATCTTGTTCTGTTAGTCTTACTTTCCAATTTTTATTAATATACTCCTCTATGTTCTCTAAAGATTTATCTTCTGCTGAATACAATTCTCGAAAAAATTCCTCAAATATTTTTAATTTCTCTTTCATCAACCTTTTTTCTTTACCAAATTTATCTTTAACTACGCCAATCATATTTCTAGTTTTTTTTGATTGTACTGATTTAGCCAGCATTTTAGAATTTTTATTACTATATTCAAAATATTCCCTTTCCAAGTATATTAGATTTTTCTGAACTTCGTCCATTTCTATCTTTTCTAATTCATCTCTTTTTGCTTGTAATATTATTAATTTCTGTTTAGTTCTTTCTATTATATAATCATTCTCTAGTTCCTTTATTTCTTTTTCTAATTTTAATTTTTTTTCTCCTAATTGTCTCTTTAATTTACTTGATTCTTTAATGCATAATCCTCTTACCACTGCCTTCATTGTATCCCACAATACATCTTGTGTTACTTCCTTATTGTTTATATCCCAAATTTCTTGCCACTCCTTCTCTATTTTATTTACTATCTCCTTATAATTAAATAACTTAGTATCCAGTCTCCACCTTTTTGCTTCTCTATAATTCCTTTTCATAGTTATATCCAAGTTCATCAGAGCATGATCTGTCACTTTTATTGTTTCAATTTCTGTATTTATTAATCTAGGTATCATATTCTTTGAAACAAAAATATAATCTATTCTTGAGTAATTTTTATGAACTGATGAATAATACGTATATTTCTTTTCTTCACCCTTTATTAGCCTCCAAACATCTATCAGTTCATTTCTACTCACTAATTTATTCAAAATTGTTATATTATTATATCTATCTCTAATTGATGAATCTGATTTATCTTTCCATCTATCCATCACCATATTAAAATCACCTGCGATTATTGTATAATCTCCTTTCATTTTTTTGATCTTATTAAATATTTCTTCATAAAACTCTTTTTGCTTCTCATTAGGTGCGTAAATATTCATTATGACATATGTTTCTCCATCTATTTCACCTTGTATAATTACATATCTACCTTTTTCGTCTAACTCCACACTTGTTACAATGAAATTGCATCTTTTGGAAATTATTATTGCAACTCCTCTTGATTTGGATGTACCAAATGCTTCCTCATAAATAGCTACCCAGTTCAATCTAAGCTCATTTTTTTTATCTCTTTTCCATGTGTTTCTTGTAAAAAAATTATATCGGCCTTATCTTTTTTTAATATCGATTCTATCCTTTTTCTCTTTATTATTGACCCCAAACCTTTCACATTCAATGTTGATATTCTCAATCTATTCTCCATTTTTCATATTTTGAATTTTCTAATCCCACTCCCCATTGGCTCTTTAATGTGATGGTGCTCCCCTTCCCCTTCCCTTCCCCCCTCCCACTCCCCTCCCCCTTCCCGCCCTCCCCTCCCCTCCCCACACAAACATTTGTCCCCCCCTCTTCCTCCAAAGCGCTTCTGTCTTGGAAACGACCAGCCATGGTCCTGGGGGTGTGTGTGAAGGTATGCCAACTCCCGGCATAGAGACCAATACCCTCTCCCGATTTATTTTCTTTCCCATATTTTTTTCCCTCTCTTCCCCCTCCCTTCCCTCTCTCTACCCTCTTGCTTCATATATATATAAATCTATCTCTATGCATTTATAATCTATAAGAATATATTTTACTCAGTAGTCATCTACCCTTCTCCTACTCTATGAAGTTCTCTTTCTTCTTCTTCTGTTATATCATATTGTTTCTTCCAGTCCTCCTCAGCCTCTGTCCTTTCGTTTATCTCCCGAAGTCTTCTTCTTTGCTCCTCCTGTTGCTCCTCCCGCTGCTCCTTCTTCAGTTACTCCTCCCACTACTCCTTCCTCAGTTGCTCCTCCCGCTGTTCCTTCTTCTTCCTTTTCCTCTTGCTGGATCAGTTTCAGTTCTTTCAGGAGTTGCAATCCTTGTTCAAGAGAATTTATTCTGTGGTATTTGCCAGCATATTGGAATTTCAGAAAGATGGGATATCCCCAACTGTATCTTATCCCAACTCTCTGTAGAACTATGATGCAGGGTTTCATTTCCCTTCTCCAATTTATTGTTTCGCGGCATAAGTCATTATAAATTTCCACTGTGTTATCTCGATACTTCAATATTCCTGGATTCTTTCTAACAGCTCTCATCAAATCATCTTTCTTGTTGAAATTCGCAATTCTCATTATAATATCTCTGGGAATTATTCCTCTTTTTGCAGCTGACACACGATGAATTCTCTCTATGTCATGATCTTCCCATAAAATCTCAGGAACAATGCTTTTTAGCCATTTTAAAACTTCCTCTTTCAAGGATTTTTGACTTTGTTGTGGCTGCTCTGCGAGTCCACGAATCCTCACATTGTTTCTTCTGTTCTGGTCTTGGAGCTGGATAATTTGTCTCTCTAACAAAGAAATCCTGCCATCATGTTCTGCTAGTCTGGTCTGCTGATTCCCTTGGGGTTTTTTTATATCATCCACTTTAAGGTCCAATGCTTTTAACTCCTGTGAGATTTTTTCCTGCAATTGCCCCATTTCTGCCCTTATATTAGATGTTATTGTAGTAACAAGAGCTTGATTAGACTCTGTAATAAGCTTGTGTATAAAAGTTTTTATCTCTTCATTAGCTCCGTTCGCAGCTTTCTTCGCCGCCATTTTAATGACTTTTTCGTCTCCGTTAAAGTTTAAGTTTATATTTTCAAAATCTCTAACTAGACGATTATATGTTTTATCTGTTGCTGTAGGTCGCTTCCAAACAGGGTGTTTATAGACCTTTTTTAGGCGGCATATATCTCAAGGACCACAAAGGGGGGAAAAAAAACTGTTTTGCTCTCGGTCCGTTTCAACAGTTATTTGCAGTTTAAACAGAGTCTTTTATTTTCCCTCCAGTTGGAGAAGAATCGAAACCAATCCACTATCTTATCTTACATTCTTTCCCACATTATTCAATTAATTACTCACATTCTTTCTTTGTTTTGAAAAAGGCTTCTGGAATTATTTTATAATCATCTGTTCCGGGAGTCGAATATTTAGCCTCTCTCTGCCATCGTAGTTGGCTCCTCCCCCCGTCTCCCTTTATTCTCATGAGCAATTATTCTTCCTTTATATTTGTCTGTCTGCTCAGCCATCCTCCTTTGTCATCATTCACTCCAGTCTCAGGGTTCCACTCTGTTTCCTCTCCTTGCTCTTGCTCACTACTGCTCTCTGCATCTGTCTCTCTGTCCATCCTTTCACACAATTTTTGGTGGTTCACTTCCCTCTTTCTCCTACTGTCATGCTTTCTGTGTTTGGCCATCATACTACACCATTTGTCTACCCTCAGTGGCCTCTCTCTCCCTCTCCCTCTCTCTGCTTGTCTCAATGGCAGCTCACATGCCAATCCTGTGATGGGTCACCATAACTCAGAAATAACTCAAAGGTACATGATATCAACAACTATCAACCTTAAAATACATGGTAATATACACAAAAAAATTCTGCCTTTTCTCAGTTCATTGCACATTTTCCCAGATGTATATCCATCCATTGCATATTCTTCCAATAAATAATAGCATATTTTCTTTGATCTCTAAATCCTACTACATGTAGACACTGGTGTTGTTGTGTGCATGTAAGTCATTTCTGACTTATGGCAGTCCTAAGGTGAACCAGTCAAGGGTTTCTTGGCAAGATTTGTTCAGGGGGGGTTGCCTTTTCCTTCCTCTGAGGCTGAGAAAGTGTGACTTGCCCAGTGTTACCCAGTAGGTTTCCATTGGTCAAGTGGGGACTTGAACCTGGGTTTCCCAGTGTCCTTGTCCAGTACTCAAACCACTACACTTTGCTGGGGCTCTCTCATGTACACATTACCAAACCTTTAATGTTTTAACTATTTTGAGGCTTCATTATGGCTTTGCTGACATTTTAAGAAATTTTTATATGTTAAGAAATGTACAGAAGCATTTCAGGACTAGCCAGTAGCTGTTCACAACATAAGTAAAATCAGTAGACGGCATTACAGTGACTCTTAAGAAGTCTAAGGATTATTGCCTTTGCTCACTAGTGATGCTAGCATAAACTGTTTCATGGGTATCATAGGAAAACTTTTTAGAATTCCCAAGCATACTCCATCAAACAGTTTTACCTGTTTTATCAGCAGGGGGGACAGGGGAGAAAAGAACACAAAACAGGCCTATTTTCTTCAAGTTATCTCCCAGGAAACAGCCTTTTCCAAGCTAGGTCATGATTGCTGGTTGTAGGCCTCAGACCATAGCCATTATTGTTTTAACATTTCTACCTTTCTCTTTATCCCAGCATGAACTATGTTGGGTTGGATGTTGTGTAACTTGACCTTGCTTGGAAATAAAAGGACAGTTTAGTGCTTAACTACCACAAAGACAGAAGGAAAAAGATAGGGATTAGAAAATAACAGAAAAAGCCCCAACTGTATGATCATGTATAACAGAAAGGAAATACTGTGCTGCTTGGGCAGTAATGAAAAAGACTGGTTTTCACTGAAAGTAAGCAGACAGTTTGATTTAGTCATATTTAGTATTTTGTTAGTTATATATACACTTCTAGCATAGTTTCTACATGCAAAATGTCAGTAGCTTAACTTTTTACCTGTGTCCATGTGGTGGAATACAGTGATAAGAGAAAAAAGTACCCCATTCTAATTGTTCAACTCCTCTTTTCAATAACAAAAAAGAGTATTTGGTGCCAGAACAACTAAATAAACACAACAATTCTAGCAAGCACAGTGGCAGCATCTTCGAAGTTTTTGTCTGTTATGTAGCATTCCAGTATTCTTGGTGCAATGGATTTTTATGTGTACCCTCTTCATATCCTAGAGAAGTATTCTAGGTAGTCTGGCCTTCTCCCTGAGATGTTGTTTTTCTATTGAGCTTGGACAGCAATAAGCAAAGTATAGCCCTCCAGGTATTATTGGACTGCAGCATCCACCAGAGCCCTAATCAGCAAAACTAGTGGTGAGGAAAGCTGGAAGTTTTATTTCTCCAACATCTGGAGAACCACAGATTGCCCATCCTGAAATGGGGAAAGTTCAGGGACTGTTCAATATCTGTTTAAAATATGTAGATTAATCCTTAATCACATTTCTCATTTTGAAGATAAAACTATATTTGAATTATTAATTGGGACCGTTGGAATAGCTCCCCAGAGTTACTACAGAATTGAAACACTGAGCATCAAGTAAGATTTTATTGCTTCTCATTAAGAAAGTTTTCTTTTTGTAATGGACTGTGTGGAAAACCAAAGCAACTAAAATAGCAAATCATATCCTATAAATTACATCACCCTGGTATTCTCTTTCGAACCTCCTCTTATATAAACAAACTGTAATATTTGTTGTTATTTGCATTGTTAATGAAAAACCCATGATGGAAAGGTGTATCATATCCCTGTGTCTTCTAAATATTGTATCTGTGGAAACATTTCTCTTTGTCTTTCACTCCAGACAAACTTCTTGCATCCTTCAAGCTTTTTGCTTTCTCCAATTTGAGCTGCCACCAGCTTTCCACCTGTGTCTGCAGCTCTAAGACAAACTGAGCATGTGTAGAATAAGAGCTTGAAAGTAATACGTTGAAAGTAGTCATATCATCTGTAATGTGCTACTTGGGTGGGTGAAAACTGATGTTATCACCATTTTTTAAAAGGAATGTAATGATGGGTCTTTACAGGTTTTGAGTTGGCATTACAGGCATAACTGAGCTTTCATCTCCACCAGCAGCCCTCAGTGCCACCCAAAAATTGATGTGGGAAGTGTCCCTGCCTTCTGGTGCAGGTTTGGGGAGTATGGTAGACCTTCCTTGAAGAGTGTTCAGAAACTTTTAACTAGTCCATAGAACTGCAATCAGATTGCTAACTGTGGTTGGCTAAGGAAGCACACAACTCCCTTGATGCAACAGTTCCATTTCCAGGCAGAATTCAAAGTGCTGGTGACAACCTATAAAGCCCCATATAGTTCAAGTCCAGGTTATCTGAAGGACCAAACTCTCCCATACATACCTGTCCTTGTGATAAGATCGTCGGGGGGGGAGTCCTGCTCTTTGTCCTACCATTCTTATGGGGAAGGAACACGGGGGACGCAGGAGAGGCCTTCTCAGTGGCTGGTCTCAGGCACTAGAATTTCCTTCCCTGAGAAGTTGGATTGGCATCCTCCTTGTTTTCTTTCTGCAAGCAGGCATTTTATTCATTTATTTATTTTTATTTTGGCAAGCCATTGAGAATTAATTTTTAAGAGGAAACAGGCTTTGTATAATAAGCTGGAATTATACACACACACACACACACATATATATATATAGAGAGAGAGAGAGAGTTGTTGTGTGTAATTTGCTTTAACTGGTTTCAGTTTTATGATAGTTTAATTGCTTTTTAACTTTCATCATAATCATAATCATACTGTAGTTAGGAGAGATTCCTCTCTGAGAAACAGTGCCATCGTCAGATGTCCCTCACACAATTTGGGCCTCCTTCCCCCCCTTTTTTTATTGTAAAACACAATTTCTCATCACTCCTTCAATGTTACTTTTGAGGTGATTTGGAAGATTTGAGGTTATTTTTGCATTTTCTTTCCCAAAGTCATTAAAAAGGAATGCTTTGCAAATATGTTATCAACTGGTAACATAAGTTATTTTTGAGTAAGGAGCCATGTTTTCTTTTTTTCTCACATTGTAACAAGTGAAAGAACAAATTAGTGGTATATCAAATTTTGGATAGAAGGGTGTGAATTCTGGGAGCTTCCTCAGTCTTTTTTGACCATGATTTGAACTTCTGGTCCTCCTACATCATCCTTTTTTTCATAAAAGAACAGTTGATACAATCTCCAGTTTAAATTATTTGGGAGCTGCAGAAAAAGCAGTTTAAACCCAGTTTAAAAATTGAACATTGTTTTTGCTAGCTTATTCCTACACTTTGAAAATCTAACTAGATCCTAAAGTTCAAGCAAGTTCACACCAATGTTCACACCAGTTCTCCTCCCTTCAAGGAAGAAAAATTAAGCACTTCCTACAAGCAGAGTCCCAGCTTCCCTGTGCAGCACTGCCACTTAGGGAAAATGGAAGGTGAGAAATATCTTGCCCAATCAGCACTGAGGAGTCAGATATAAAGTTACGAGTTCTAAAGGAAGCACAAGTAGAACTCAAAGATAGCCTTTAGATTGGGTGGTTTTTATTTTTAAGTAAACTTTTTATCTATGTGTTGTACTGTTTAGTTATTTTGGCCCTTTCCACACCTTACTTGCATCCCACGTCATCCTGGCAGTGCCTTTGCTGGTATGGGAGTGTGTCCCAAACACTCCCCTCCACAGCTTACCAGCTTATGGTAGCTGTCAAGATATGCTCCTTCCTTCTGCAGTGGAGCCAGCCTCTCCCTGTGTTACACTGAGGAAGGAGGCGCCTAGATAGTGCTTTTGCCCTTTCCACACAGCCCCAGCCAACACTATTTTCATGCAAAAGGAGCCTATTTCCAGATTTTATTTTTATTTTTATTTTTTGGTGGTAGTATAGTGTGTGATTGCAATAGCTGGGGACATGACAGGAGCAGGACTTCGATGGTGTCATGCAGTAGCACATGTCGTAGACCAGGTTCAATACATCCCTGTGCTGGGATGGGACTGTAGTGAGGAAATGGCCTTTATATATTATGCCTATAAGAAGAAGCAAGCTATGTGTGGAGAACCCGTGTTACCCAGGTTAATCAGCGTTGGATTTCTGGATTTGTTTTTCTGTTGCTATTTCCCTATCACCACAAACAAAAGTTTCAGCCATTTATGTCAGTTTTGTCCAGAGTGATTTAAACGATTTATTTATTCATGTATTTATTTATTGAAAACTGTTCCTGCAATTCCAAAATAAAATCTCCCAGGCTGGATAACATAGGTTGAACTTTTAGAGATATAACATTTCTAGTAATTTGAAGTCATGTGTGTGTGTGGGGGGGCAGTTTTCTGTTGCTGTAGTTAGAAAAATTGAAAAATACAACATTGTCTTCCTTTATTGACCAAAAGTCACTTTTTTACTTTAGGCACACAGAACCATTATATATAACTTAGGCATAAAGTTATCATGTTTGATACATTAAATTACAGTTTATTTAGAATATAATTACAAGTTGAACTTTTTTTAAAAAAATATTTTTTGCAACTTATGGAGCTACAAAGAACTGCAAGGAACGCCTAAACTATAGGAAACCTCTTTGGCTTTGCCAGTTTGAAGAGCAGGTTAAAAAAACAATAAAAACAGAATAACATCAACATTATGAAAAAAGAGAAAACTATTTTGTCTCCATTAGTCCTCCACAGTGCAGATATAATGTATTCATATCAATAAAATGAATGAAATCAAGTTCAGGAATTATAGTTACATTCTTAATAATTACATTCTTAATATTCTTACATATTCTTAACACAAAATCTTGCTATTACATACATTTTAGAAATGATTTGGGAGCAGTAAATATATGAATACATTGTCTTAAATGTTTTAGTCAATTTTCTAGAAAAAAATATTCCATAATCCTTTTCCCTAGATTTCCTAAGGAAACAAGACTCCAGAAAAAAATTGAGGGGGGGAGACACTTTTTTTCTGAATTTTTCTGTTATTTCCTCTGGGCCTTCACATCTCCAAGACACTAGAATCACAATAAATATGAAGAAAGACAGCATAATGCTGTAGCAGCAGAAAAACAAATGAGACAAAAGTGTTGTATGAATGGTCAACACTCAAAAACCTGAGCAAATAGCAATAAGTTGTTCCCATGTCAAGGGGGTAGTGAATCTGCTCTAACTTTTAGTTAGAAAATTAAAGGAGCTATTCAAGGTGCTGAACTTATTCTAGGCAATGTTCAGTATTCAGTCTTTACTGAGTACTGAAAAAAATCAACACATCTCACATCTTCTTCTGTGGCTTCTTACAAGAACAATATTAAGGCAGCCACGGAATGAGCGTTCTTTCCAAAGGATGCTAGGCTGGCTCTTTTGTTCTTCTGATGAAAGGCAAAGGCCTTTCTATTCAGGCAGGCTTTTGGCATTAGACAGGCTGCTGATGAAGGGGCTTCTAAGATCTGGGACATATACCTTTTTATTGATGTGTATAGTCTGTTATGATTTTGGAAAACTGATGAACAGAATAGTTGGGCTTCCAATTTGCCCTATACCTATAATGCATTGGTCTCTCTATCTCTATCTCTATCTCTCCCCCTCTGTTCATACATACATCCTAAACTGCTTAGAGGACTGCTTAAGTTGGTTTAGCAGGCCTCTTTCTCTCTACTTGAGTTTCCTTTGACCCTTGTAGTAACCCTGAAACAAACTGTGCAAGTCAGAGACAATATAACCTAAACAACTTTACAGCTAGTGGGCTGCGCCAGCCTTCCTACAGGTAAGAATACTTCCCATCTGAGAACAAGCAACTTTCTTTCTCCCAGAAGCAATGATTAGAGATGTGGATGAGATTTTCCCCCAGACCCTGTGAGCATTACTGTAGTTTCTTGAAAGCAGACCCTGACAGGGTATAGTAACTCCCTCCTATGTCTCAGTCCTACAGAGAGGAGAATTGGCTTCTTGTCTAGGGTCCTTTCTGCAGCTTACCTGCATCCGGTGCGGGCACGCAGGGATCACGAGTGCAGCCTCTTCTGTGAGTTTCTTGCGTCCCCACTGCTTCTGCTCTGCAGGAGCTGGCTGCTGCTGGCAGACAACATGAGGGCTCTGCCTCTTCCTTCCTTCCTCAGCCAGGTATTTTCCCAGGCTGCGCTGGGGGAGGAAGCGTGAGGGCCACGACTCCGGAAGCTCCGCAGGTATGGTAAGTGCATGTGAGGCCCTGGAGCGATGTGCGATAGTGCACAATCGGTGTCTGCTGGCCCCGGCAGTGTCACGTGATTGCAAGGACATTATCTGAAATGCTCCTCGCAATCGCGCGACACTCCAGAGGCCCTTTCACATGAGCAATGCCATGCAAAAAGGGCCTAGCAGTTCCTGTGGGTCAGGGAGCACAAGAGGTCCTATGTATCCGCAGCTACAAACATAACAATTCCACCTGTTTTTTGGCTGAAGGAACATGAAAGAACTCTCTTTCTTTCAGCTTTGTTACTGCATCTGTTTACCATTTGCTTCAAGTCTGTATCATCAGTAGCTGTGTTTTACTTTGGTGTACCCTTCAACCTTATTTGGCTTACGGTGTGAATCAGGCCCTCTTGAGTTAATGTAGTGCATCTTTAAATTGATGTTTGTTTGTTTGTTTAATTGTGCTTTGATGTAGTTTATCTAATTGTATTTTAATATCATAACTGTTTATATTCTTATTTGTATCTATCTTTAATGTTATAAGCTGCCTTGAGCCAGGATATAAATCAAATCAAATCAATAAATAAGTAGAACCAGCAAACTCAGAAAGAGTCCTATGCTGCTCTGGATCCAAATCCAATGAGAGTGGGATTTGATATGAATAAGCAATAGATTATATTTATATTCCTATACCCAACTATCAGCATGTTAAAACTGGACTAAAATCACATTTCCATGATACTGTAACAATGCTTCCATGTTCATTCTGTTTAAGATGTAACAGTATTATCTTGTATCTGTATTCATTGGCATAGGCAATAGCAAAGAGCAAGTCACATTGTGTGTATCATTTATTGACTCACTATGTTTTGGTCTCTGCTTTCCTGATCTCCCCTTTCCTACCTTCTAGACTTTGTGTGCACCTGCCCCATTTGCGGGTGAAAGTAGCTGTCAGTGTAAAGCTCCTCATGAGAAGCTAACCATTGCTCAGGCCCGCCTTGGGACACCAGGTGAGTTTTGATTTATGTGATATAAATTAAATGAACCAGATATTGTATTCATGCTTGCTCTTCCAGTTTTAAAAAGTGTTTTACAAGAAAGTTGTATTACTGGAGGGTGCCATTGTTCAGGAAACCACTAACTGCCATATAATTGTGCATTCAAATTGTGTGGAAATAGAAGATGTCAAAATTTCTAGTTAGTCAGTAGTTTTCTTGAGTGCATGTACTTGTTGTTTACATGTAAAAGTAAATCCTCAGTATTTGATTCATGTTGACATTTTAAATGCAGGTGCTAACATTTCCAGAGCAAAAGTGCAAAAGAGATACAGGACTCAAAGTTTTCACTTCTGTTTATAGAAAGAGAATTGAGCTTTCAGAAGGAGACTTTTCATATGTACATCTTTCTTTTCATGCACTCATGCATGTTTCAGATTTAGAAAATTATTTCTACATTACATCCTCTGTATTAAAAGTAAATTATTTGACTAACCTGAAGGGTGAAAAATCTTGCTTGGGTAAATTTACTGTGATTTTTAAAATATAGGTATATCTCCAGGTAGAGATATTCCCATGCGTTAGTTCTCTATCACAATATTTGATACCAGTGGAACAAATAATAGAAAATATACCACACACACACAAAAGGAGCAGTTAAACATTTTTCAGCAAATTTTTAATTCAAAACTCACATCATGCATAAGTGAACAAAAACATTTTTGAACCTTTTGCTGATCACTTGAAAGACCTTTTCCAAAATGTATCCAGGAATATTTTTTTTTCTTTAAACAGCATTTGCTTTTCTTATGATTGCTGTTTTGGTGGCTAGACTTAGGGCCTTTCCGCCCTACATGGTTGTAGTGCTATTATTTTACTCTCAACATTCTGTGAAATTCTGGGGTTTGTAGTTTACTGAGGCCAAAGAGCTCTAAATTGCAAAGCCCAGGATTCCATAGGATGTTGAAAGTGGAATAATAGCATTGTAACAGTGTAGTGCAGAAAGGCCCTTAGAGATCTATGCTTTTTAATATGCTGGGAGGAGCTGATGAGGCAGATCAATCTGCTTGCCCCTTTTCTCCGTGTTCTGCAGTTAATGCATGCTCAGTAAAGGATTCTGGGGGCAGCTGCTGTTTATCTTGTTTCTTGCAGGCATGGCCCCACAGCTACAGTAGGATTGCATAGTACAGAATGCCATTCTTTTCCAATTCAAGTCATACTGCATTGTTTTCTGTGGATGTGCTGCTGCAGCCTGGCATTAAAAGTGTGTATTTCTTTGGCTCTCTATCACCTTCCTCCCAGTGCCAATGCTGCTAAAAACGACTACTACAAAAAACTACCAAGGCAGAGAACAAGCAGGAAAAGGGAGTTGCTGGGTGTGATGAAAAAGACTTTTTAGAAAGGAGCTTCTTGAGGTTTTGTTAACTGAGGTGTTCCTATATATGTAGCAAACATATCATTGTGGCCTGGCATAGGCTCTGGCACAACTCTGCTTTGGCTAATAAGTTGTTTCCTTACTTCCACAGTGGACAGACCTGTCAGAGTCTATGCAGACGGAATATTTGATCTCTTCCATTCTGGCCATGCTAGAGCACTTATGCAAGCCAAAACTCTTTTCCCCAATAGCTACCTGTTAGTAGGAGGTAAGGCCAACATTTGAATAACTATTGCGTTAGGACGATAATCTCTGTGGTATAGTCAATAGCACAGGCACAAACATGGTCAGGAGGTTGCTGGTCAGACTCTTCCTGTTTATTAGATGCTGTGAGATAACTTGAGAAGAGGGCTATCACCTGCTTTTATGTCCTGCTTCTGGGCTCTGGGCGTCTGGTTGGTCACTTTGAGAAACCGGATTCGAGCCGAGATAGGTTTTTGGTCTGATTCAGTAGGCCTCTTTCTACACTTATCCATGTGGTGTATGCTTAATTTCCCCTCCCCCAACACTCTATATAATGGCATTATTGCCTAACAATTTAGAGAATGTGGTATCTACTCTGGGGGAGATTAGAAAGAAAAGTAAGATGAGATTCAATCAACAATCAATTTCTCAATTTTTTCACCCTTAGATTTTGTGAAAACAGAAGGATAGCACAAGATACACTGAACATCATCCTATCTTAAGTTTCTGTGCTAGGATGTAGTGTATCCTTTTCTCACCCAATGAAATTTGTATTGAATGAGGGCTGCTGAGGAGGGTGATTTTTGTGGCAGACATTGCTACCTGTTTCATACAAAGATGTGACAACAAGCAGAACTTTTTACTCTAGAATTGCTGTATATTTGGCTCCGTTCACTGCCTGTAATCCAGACCAGTTTTCTAGTCCATCCTAAGGGGAAACATCCCCAAAACATGATGCTGACATCACCATGCTTCACTGTGAGGACTGTGTTCTCAGGAGTATGAGCACTTTTGACTTTTCACCAAATGTAGCATTTTGTTTTGTGGCAAGACCAGAAAGTTCAATTTTGATCTTATCAGACCAGACAATCTTTCCCAAATGTTTGCTATGTTTCTCGCATGCCTTTTTTGCAAACTCCAAATGGGCTTTAATATAAGTGTTTCAGTAGTGGCCTTTTTCTCGCCACTCTTTCATAAAGTTTAGCTTTGTGGAATGTCCAGATAATAGCTGATCCATGGACAGTTCCTCTCATTTCAGCTGCAGATCCTTCAAAGTTACTACTAGTTTCTTGATTGCATTTGTCCGAATGCTCTCCTAACTCAGCCTTCCCCAGGCAAATTCTCAGTGAAGCCATGTGCTTTCTGATTTGTACTGATCAGTTTAATGGTCTGAGGGATACTCATAGTTTGGTATCTCACCACCCTGGTTAGTGCTTCTGCACAATCTTGTCCTGAACTTGTTTTAATATCTCCTTGGTACTCAGGATGTTGTTTGTTTAGTTATGCTCTACAACAAGATGGGCCTTGTAGAAATGATAGGAAAAGAGGCAATCGGAAAAAAATTTTAAAGGGGGGGAAAAAACCCAGAAACACACATATGTCAAAGTGAGCTTCATATTGCTATATAGGTTTTAAGAGAACAGTTTGATTTATGATGGTAAAGATTCTGGAGCTCTTTGGGGTTTTACTTGGTTCTTTTTACATGACATGTATAAAAGAAGATTACTTCTTTTCTCATTGTGCCACCTGAACTGCAGATCAATAACAACAACAACAACAACAACAATAATATTTATTTCTATCCCACCTCTCCACATGGATCGATGCGGCGAACAACATGAAATACATTAAATACATTAAAAGAAATTAAAAATATAACCAATCCTCCCCACCCACCAACCCACCTCAACCAACCCCTTAAACACACAACAATTAACAGTCCATCAATTAACTAGTAACAAAACAGCAAGACAATTGATGGGAGGCGATGGAAATGCTAGTCTTGGAAGGTCTGTCGGAACAGATCAGTCTGACTTAACTTAACTTAACTTAACTTAAAGCAGTCAAGACTGGTAATATGCTGGGTCTCCTCTGGCAGGCCATTCCATAGCTTGCGAGCGATAGAAGAAAAGGTCCTCTGGGTAACCGCAGCCAACCTATTTCTGACTGGTTGCAGTAAATTCCTCCCAGAGGACCTTAATGTGCGGGGTGGATTATATGGGAGAAGGCGATCCCGCAGGTAGGCTGGCCCCAAGCCATGAAGGGCTTTAAAGGTAATAACCAACACCTTGTACTGTGCCCGGAAACTAATAGGCAGCTAATGAAGAGACTTTAAAATTGGTGTTATATGGTCAGTTTTAGGTCTACCGGTGACCAACCTGGCTGCCATATTCTGAACTAATTGAAGTTTCCGGACTAAGCACATGGGTAGCCCTATGTAGAGCGCATTGCAGAAGTTGAGCTGTGAAGTTACCAGTGCATGCACCACTGTTTTTAGGTGTTCCAGCTCCAGAAAAGGGCTCAGCTGGCGTATCAGCCAAAGCTGATAACAGGCACTCCTGGCCGCCGCATCTATTTGAGTTGTCATCTGAAGTGGCGAGTCCAGGAGCACCCCCAAGCTGCGAACACAATCTTTCAGGGGAAGTGTGACCCCGTCTAGAACTGGTTGACAGACCTCCATGTCTGGGCTAGGGCCCCTAACAGCGAGTACCTCCATCTTATTTGGATTCAGCTTCAGTCTGTTTTTCCTCATCCAGCCCATTACTGCTTCAAGACATTCATTCAGAGACGAGATGCCACCCTTAGTTGATGCTATTCTCCGAGGCATGGAGAGAGATATCTGGGTGTCATCAGCATACTGATAGCACCTTGCTCCATGTCTTCTGGTGATCTCTCTCAGCGGTTTCATGTAGATGTTAAATAACATTGGGGACAAGACAGCGCCGTGAGGGATACCAGATTTAAACTCCTTTTTCGAAGAGCAGGTGTCCCCAAGCATCACCATCTGGTATTTACCTGAGAGGTAGGACCGGAACCACTTAAGTGCAGTGCCCCGATCCCTAACCTTCTCAGGTGTTCCAGAAGGATACCATGGTCTATGGTATCGAAAGCCGCTGACAGGTCCAAGAGTACCAGCAGGGTCACACTTCCCCTGTCGATACCTAGGCGAAGATCATCCACTAAAGCGACCATGGCAGTCTCGACTCCATATCCTGCCCTGAAGCCAGTTTGAAATGGGTCTAGATAATCTGTTTCATCCAAGACAGTTTGGAGCTGAAGATCAACAGCCCTCTTGATCACCTTGCTTAAAAATGGGAGATGAGAGACTGGTCTATAATTACTCATATCCAGGGGGTCTATGGAGGGCTTTTTTAGAAGTGGCCGTATAATAGCTTCTTTTAAACAAGCTGGAAAATTGCCCTCCCTAAGGGATGCATTAATAATATATCTTAAATGGGTCTTAATTGCAACTCCTCCCTGGACGACCTGCCATGAAGGGCAGGGATCAAGAGGGCAAGTTGTCTTTCTTATATTTCCAAGGAGCTTGTCTATGTCCTCAGTACTCACTGACTGAAACTAATCCAGTATAATCCTATTCATGGAATCGCCGGACACTCCACTTGTACCCTCTGCAGTAACACCAGCATCCACATCGGCTCTTATCTGAGAGATTTTATCTGCAAAATGATTATTCAAAGCATCACAGCAAACTACGCTAGGTTCTAACAGCAAGTTTGGGGGAGTGGGTATCTGAGTCAGATCCTTTACCAACCTGAACAGCTCTGCTGGATGGGAAGTTGCAGACACAATACGTGCAGAAAGGAAAGTCTTCTTCGCTGCATCTATTGCCACTCCATAGGAATAAAGGAATTCTCTATGGCGTGTCCTGTCAGATAAGAGTCCAGATTTCCTCTAGTTGCGTTCTAGTCGTTGTCCAATCTGCTTCATATTCGTGAGTTCTATTGTATACCAAGGATTATGGTTTGAAGCAGGCCGGAAAGGATGCTTGGGAGCAATCGTGTTGATAGCCCTAGTAAGATCACAATTCTAGGTATTAACCAGGGCTTCAACAGGATCACCGGTGATACCAACCATAAAACCCTCCAGGGCTTTCTGGAATCCAATAGCTTCCATTAACCTTTGAGGATGGACCATTCTAATAGGCCCACCACCACTGCAGGGGCGGATAGCAGCCATAAGTCTGACCCTGACCAGGAAGTGATCCATCCAGGACAATGTGGTAGCATTTATTATCTCCACCCATGGCTGCACCTGTTCCGTATTGAAGACCGCATCGAGGGTACGACCTGCACAATGTGTTGGCCCAGAGACTAATTGGGATAGGCCCATGTTTGTCATAGACGCCATGAACTCCCGAGCTACACCTGTCAAACTGGTCTCAAACAGGATATTGAAGTCGCCCAGAACCAGAAATCTAGGCGACTCCAACACCAACTCCGACACCAGTTCTGTCAGCTCGGCCAGGGAGTCTGATAGGCAGTGGGGTGGTCGGTACACTAACAGAATCCCTAGACTATCCCTTGCCTTCAGGCTCATGTATATACACTCGAAGTGGTCTGTTTTCCGGACAGGTATCCTGGTCAGCATAAGATTGTCTTTATAAACCAAGGCTACTCTGCCCCCCCTGCGCACTTCCTCTTACCTGCTCACTGACAGAGTATCCGGCTGGCAAGGCCTGAACCCAAGTTGTACCACTGTCATCCCCAGCCAGGTCTCTGTAAAGCATGCCAGGTCAGCTTCCTTATCCTTTAAAAGATCATGGATAATATGAGTTTTCTTTTTCATTGACCTGGCATTGCACAGGAGCAAGGAAAGGTTCTGTGAGTGGTTTGGTTCGCTCTCCAGACACCTTGGGATAGCAGGACGAACGGAAGGTGAGATAGGTATTAAACATCTATCTCTCCTTCCCCTGTAATGGCATTTCTCCCTGCTATCACCATATCTCCCTTTGCCCAACACAATATTTATTATTGCTCCCCATTGTTCATCTATAACATCCAACTGCCCCCAACATAAGAAAATACCCCCTGCTTGCTCACATCCCCACCCAGTCCTACCCCCCCTTCCCTCCTCCCTCTCTTAATTTTAAAGTCAGGCAGGAGGGTGTGGCCAACAGCAGTAGAGGCTGCCTTTGATGTTTCTTGCTTCCTTCTACTGTCCATCCCCATTATAGAGACAGTGGATGCCTCTGGTGTTCTCTTCCTTCAACTGTCCGTCCCCTTTATAGGAACAGGCAGGAGGGCGTGGCCAACAGCAGTAGAGAAAACCTCTGCAGATCAACCCATATAGCTTTAAGTAAGCTTGTGTTTAGGCACAAAGCTGAGACAGCCATCTTGTGTGACATCTTGTTTGCAACTCCTGTTTTCTGGGCTGTTTTGTTTTGATTTTATAGTCATGAGTTAGGTTGATTTGGTTTGACAGCTATAAATTTAACTCACAAAATAG
The DNA here is from genome assembly GCA_948474755.1 of Ctenosaura bakeri. Lineage (NCBI taxonomy): Eukaryota > Metazoa > Chordata > Lepidosauria > Squamata > Iguanidae > Ctenosaura > Ctenosaura bakeri. The sequence goes on along the minus strand of CAOLHI010002733.1, from coordinate 175,257 downwards.
CTTTGAAGAATTTTCTAATCCAACAGATGTGCTACATTTGACAAGGGCTGTGTCACTCTGTTTTGAAATTTTCTTGTGTGTATGTCAGTTTGCAGTGATGATCTAACCCACAAGTTTAAAGGCTTCACTGTAATGAATGAAGCAGAGAGGTATGAAGCCCTCAGACACTGCCGCTATGTAGATGAAGTCATCAGGGATGCGCCATGGACACTCACACCAGAGTTTCTGGAAAAACATAAGGTGCCTTTCTTTTCTTGTTTGTCATATGGGCAGGGCAGGGAGGAGGGGGAATATTACTTGCTACTATTAGTGATATAGCAGAATGTTGCAGTGGCTCCAGTTTGAATATGAATTTGGCGTGCTTGTGAACCACACTGGCATTTTGAACTGGCCAGTTCCCTGCCTGCCTTTACCCAGCTTTTCTGGATCTCAGATTATTCTTTAAGATGAATAATATTTCCCTATTTCTCACTTGCTCAGTGGTAGCAATGACATCACCAGGTAGGTTATTTGTCCCCCTCGACTTCTTTGACCTGCCACTATAGCAGTAATACAAGTTCGGGAATTCTGGGAAATGTTTTTTTCAGCTTGCTTCTCATATATCTGAGACCAGATTGGGAGGGTAGAGCCTCTCTCCCTGCCACTATCGAAAAGGAGCAAAAGTCAAGCTGTCAGATAAGAGAGGCCTAGAGGGTATACTCACTGGAGGGACTGGAAGAAATATTCAGCCCCCATCACAATTCCAGTGATGTCACTGAGACTGCAACAGGATCTAAGTGTGACTCAAAACTGAGGCCTTTTTCGTACCTTACCTTTTCACAGTGCTGGGGTGCAGGGATTGCGCGAGCAGCCTCTTGTGAGAGGCTCTCGCGTACCTGCTGCTTTGCCTCTGCAGCTGCTGCCTGCTAGCGAGCAGGCAGCATGAGGGCTCCTCCTCTTCCTTCTGCAGCGCAGCCTAGGATTTTCCCAGGCTGTGCTGGGGCAGGAAGTGTGAGCGCCGTGACTCCGGAGGCTCTGCACGCATGGTAAGTGTGCACGGGGCCCTGGAGCAATGCACAATCGTGCACCATTTTTGGCTACAAGCCGAAAATGAAATAGTGTGCGATCAGTGCCTGCTGGCCCCGGCAGCATTGCACAATTGCGAGGACATCATGTGGACGGCTCCTCGCAATTGTGTGACATTCCAGAGGCCCTTTCGCATGGCAAATGCTATTCAAAAAGGGCACAAGTTTGGAATTAACCAAGCTGGTGTCTGTTTTACACTGCAGGAGAATTGACTGTAGCTGTTTCTAACGGTGAAATGGATCCAAAAGAGTAGCTTTTCTATGTTACTAGACACACATCCACCCAACCCCCTTAGAACTGAGACTTTCCTAGTAAGAAGAATAACAGGAATCCAGTCAGTACAGATCAAGACTGAGACCCACTGAGACCCACTGAGGAGTGAAATATGTAGGTTTTTCCTCCATTCTCAGATGCATTTTAATAATTTACGTTATCTCTACCACTCTGATAGCAGTCCTGCCCTTCCTTTTTCTTAAGGAGCTTTACACAAAAACACACAAATGTGTAAAAGACCAGATCTGTGTCAGTATAAGAGATCATTTAAAATCCATTTAGGCTGCAATCCTATACACACTTACCTGAAAGTAAATAACAGTAGATTAATAGCATTGTTCCTGTTCAAGGACATATCCAAGGAATTTTTTGTTCCTTTGTAGAATGTTAAGATTAACACAGAATACATTTGTGATATTTCAAAGCCCCTGCTCAGCCATCATCTGATATCATGCCTGGCAATTATATTATGGATACTCACTCCATGTATCTGGAATTCCCTCAGTTTCTAGGCTGTACTGCACTGAGATGTAAATGGCTCTAGAAACTATGAAATTTTTCCTCTTCAGCAGAATCATTGATTTTTACATAATAGCTATCCTGAAGTAGTAACAGAATAAGGCTTTTTTGGCACCTTACCTTATCTCATTGTTCTCTGGTCACAATCCCAGCCGTACCTTTGGTAGGAAGGGAGCACAACGGAAACGCTCCCCTCCACACTGGATGGGCTCCCTACAGAGGGGAGTGTGACTGACATGCGTCTGCCTTCAACAGAGCAGCCAGGCTGTTTCCCATGCTGCCCTGGGGCAGGAAGCACTTCCATCACGCTTCCGCATGGCCGAGAAGGATGGGAACATTGCACAATCATGGGTCATTGATGAAGAAATTCCATCAGTGATTTAGCCTGCAATCACACCAACTGGTGATGGGTGAAGGACAGGGCCATGATGACGTCTTGCAGAAACATTGTCGTGGTCCCATTCCTCTCCCGTCCCCATGCCAAGATGCCATGTCCATGCAGAAAGGGCCTAAAAAAGGTAGGTATGAACAACTATAGCTCCAGGATAGGTATCACTTGTGTGAGCCAAGTTCTGAATATAACCTTAGTGTCATGGGCTACTTATTGACCACAGTAATGTATTAGAGCAGTATAAAATACTTTGTTCAATTCTTTGGTGAATTTTGTTAAAGTTCAAAGGCCCACCTTTATATGCAAGTGAAAATGTAGGCTTCTAAAATAATAGTTTAGAATTCTTGCTTTTGTGTGTTTTTTAGATTGATTTTGTAGCCCATGATGACATTCCATATTCTTCTGCTGGTTCAGATGATGTTTACAAGCACATAAAGGAGGCAGGTGAGAACTGTTGTATACTTTTAAACCTCTAAGTACGATAATCTCTCACTGTCACTTAAGCAGGGTGTTGACCAGGCTGGTGGTATCATAGTGCAGGCATTTTAAGACTGAAGTTCCCATCAGCCCTAGCCATGTTGCTGCTTTTGCCCTATAAAATCCCATATGGCTTAGGTTCAGGTTAACTGAAGGATTTTATTTTTCCTTATGCACCTGCTTGCACTTTGAGCTCTGCTAGTGAGCCCTTCTCTCTGTCCCACCACACTAAGAGGCACCTCTGGTGGGAACAGTGGAGAGGGCTTTCTCAGGGCTGCCCCCAGGCTCAGACTTTCCTTCCCAGAGAGGCTGGACTGGCACCATCCGTACTCTCTTTTTTTTGACAGGCCTTTGAGGACTGCTTGTTTAGGCAGGAAGGGCCTTGTATTATTTGCTGGATTTTCTGTTTATTGTTTTTGTTGTGCCATTGTGTTTTTATGGCGTGTGTAGTTTTTTAGCTGGGTTTAATTATTTCATAGTTTATGTTTAGTTTCACCTTTTAACTTTAGTATTTTGTGAATTTTAGCTATGATTTTAGTCTGTTATTTAACTATGGTTTTGGTCTGTTGTAAGCTGCCTTGTGTAATAGTAAAGTTAACAGTAGTAGTAATAAATATTGTACTGTCTGACCCAAGTCAATACTTGTTAAGTCAATACTTATGGAAGATCCATTGCTTTGGGTCTACTCTTGTTAAGAGTAACAATTGGGCTTAGACCTTTATGGACAATTCTATGTTATCATGGAACATTATCATTTGCATTGGTATTAATATATTCATCATCCAAGAGCGCATTGTCTGTTGTGATGCACTCCATGTAGAATGATCTCTTCACTGAAATTAGGCAGGGTCAGAATTTCTGGCCTCAGCTGAAATTTTTTTTTTTTTTTGATCAAGCACATTTCAGACAATTTCACAGTGTATATTTCCTAGTAAAGACATAATCCTACATATAATAAAATATAATATAAAAACAGTAAAATATCCATTTCAATATATACCTGAATCTTAACAGACTTGGGCCATTTCCACACTAGACTGTTACAGCGCTATTATTCCATTTTCAACATCCTATGGCATCCTGGTGTTTGCAGTTTAGGGAGGGGCCTGTCCATAAAGGCCAAGTCCAATTGTTACTCCCAAACTGCTAAGTCCAAGATTCCATAGGATGTTGAAAGTGGAATAATAGTGCTATAACAGTCTAATGCGGAAATGGCATTTGATAAAACAAAACCCTTTTACATGTACTTGAAGCTCACAGAGCTTGTCACTTAGGCCATTTCTGCACTACACTGATATAGTGCTATTATTCCACTTTCAGCATCCTGTGGCATTCTGGGGTTTGCTGTTTAGGCAGGGGCCGTTAGGATTCCCAGGCAGAGAGCAATTTGGCCTCCCTAAACTACAAATCCCAGGTATTCTGTATGTTGAAAGTAGAATTATAGCACTATAACAGTGTAGTGCGGAAGTGGCCTTAGTCATGGGTCTCCTCAGTGGTTGCTTCCAAACTGTGATGATCACTGCAGAGGGAGTGTAGAAGTCATCCCTGTTGTTTTTTTGAACGGCAGACAAAGACATTTTTACTCAAGCTGGCTTTTGGCATCTCAGTCTGACCAATTGAGTAGTAGCTCTGTCTTTTACTATAGCTATGTTTCTAATTTTGTTTTTTCAAGTATTATGCTATTTTAAAATGTATTTTCTTATTATTAATCGCCTTCAGTATCTTTTTGGTGAAAAGATAGCGTACACATAAAATAAAGTAAGGCATCTGTGACAGATAAAAAATTGAACAAATGAGTAGTATTTTTCTTAGCCTGAAGATAAAGTCAGGAGGGAATGTGTAACTATTCCCTGTGATTTCAAACTTAAAACACTTTCGAAAGTATGCTATATTTATCTGCTCCCCTTTTAAAATTCCCAAGCAGCATGGAAATTCAGAGTAGCTAACAACAGAGAACACCCATCCTCCATAGGGGTGAGTTAGGTGTTACTGGAAGCACAGAGCTGCCATTTCTCCAAGCCTGTTTTCATTACCAATATAGCACCAAGTGTGACATGATGCCATTATGCTATATAATTTCCTTTCCCCACTTCTGACAGCCAATTAGGTGGAGGAGGGGCAGGGTAAAGCATAGTGTGATGATGTCAAATCCCACTTGCTGTTATAATACATTAATGGAGAGAAAGTGACATGGAATGATGGCAGTTGTTTCTAGCAGTGTCTACCTCCACTCTGAAACCTAATACTTTCTGAGAATCCAAGCTTCCCTCTGCCAGTATATTAACCACCACTTTAAAGTCTTTTATTATCCTCACCCCCTAGATAATATTTTATTCTCACTAGGGCCAATCTTAGATATGGTGAAGAGGACATTGAGCTACATTTTGGATTTCAATTTTTGTTCGGTATACAGTCTTCAGAGAGCTGGTGTGTGTTTGTGGGCCTTTAAAAAAATAATATAGATTTTTTGGGTACTGTGAAAGTGTATGCCCCATCAATTAGCTTTGAAGAGTCTTTTTTTTCCAGTTCAACTTTGTTGTCATTTGCTCTAAATAAAAACATCACTTTACTTAGGTTTTGCATATATCTGCACTGCAAAAGAAACCAGGAAGGAGATGCCAAAGACACTTATCATCTAAGATGCTGTCTGGCATAGGTCAGCTATGTTTCTAACAATATAGAATTTAAAGTGCCTTTACCCCTTCTCTTGTTACCATAATTCTCAGTCATAACAATCATAGGAATTATGTGAAACAGTGAACTTGCTCTATATCCTCTTCAGGAGAGTGGAGGTTCTTCCACTGTTTTTATTGGATTCAGAATTGGACCCAAGAGAACAAATTAAATTCCTGTGTAATCTCAGAAACCTCTTTAATTTATGTTGTTGTCAACACAATTAACAGTGCCAAAGAAAGGAAGTAATTAAACTTTGCTCTTAGAGCTTAATAGAGAATACCACTTCAGGTTCGTCTCATTTGGGAATTCAACATTGCAAGAAAGCAAACTATCATGAGTCCTTGTGATTGCTCCTCAGCCTTTCATGGAAGAGATTTGGCATATGTGCCCATTACTTTAACTGACCTTTTTCTGTCCAGTACTGATACTTTAACAATAATGCAGGCTAGTGAATGGTAAATTTGTGCATATGTTGAAGACCAAGGGCTTATGTATAATTTTCTGAAAGGACTGCTAGATTCTTGGAGATTGTCTACTACATATCTGCACATGTAGTTTGAAAGTGCACAGTGTTAAGCTGGAGAAGATGTGAAATTACAACTGCTGCTGTAGGTACACTTATTTGAAAGTAAGCCCCATTGAACTTAATGGAATTTACTTATGTGTATACTCAATATACCTGCATGGTATGGTAGTATGAAGCACCGGCTAATGCCAACATGTGAAATATTGCCTTTTAAAGAAAACATGACCATCCTTCCAGATTGTCTAAATGTATCAGTGAGTTGACGCCAAAATAAATTAAGTTGCACTTAGATCTTACAGTGATCAATGTGAAGAGTTAAATATAATTGTATTTAAGGCACACTGATTTCAGGGCAATTTATTTTATGTAGACCTATCCTACTTTTCTAATGACATGAACAATTATTGCAATGCGTGCTATGCACAGAAGAATGGAAACAACCAAAGGTTAACTTTACTGACCAGGATGATGATGTTCCCCAAAACATGCCTTTTAAGCTATCATAATGTATTATAGTTCAAAATATTTAATACAGTCATAAGCAATATGCATATGCCAGTATCAAAGTATTAACACAATTATGTGTATGTGTTTGTATTTATGAAAAATGTGTGTGCGCTTGCTGTTACCAAAAATACTGTGAAATAGTTTATCCAGAGTCAGATGGTATGTGGACCATGACAGGTATAGTAACTAAGGACTAAAAATCAAGACCAGAATTAGGTCATTCTGAAATAAATAATTCTCATAAGAAAGTTGAGATGTCATCATGACTCACTTTTCCTTCTCTCCTTTGATCAGGTATGTTTGTACCTACCCAGAGAACTGAAGGGATCTCAACGTCAGATATTATCACTAGAATTGTGCGTGATTATGATGTCTATGCCCGTCGCAACCTTCAGAGAGGATATACTGCTAAAGAACTGAATGTCAGCTTTATTAATGTAGGTGTTTGAATCTCTTGTCATATTCAAGACTTAAATTGAATTTCAAAATAATTGGAGGGAGGGAGGAAACTCAGGTCCAAGCTTGTTTTGTTCAACTTTTTATAAACAAGTGTTTGTAATGACAGTCTCCATAGTCTGATCAACACAATTAATGCTAAAGCTCTTTAAAGAATGCTAGTGTAGTGATCTAAAGTTTTGGACTAGAATTAAGGGTGACTAGGATTCCAATCTCTGTTAAGCTACGGAACCCTGCTGGGTGACCCAGAGTAGTCACACTCTCCCAGCCATGGGCCCTTTCTGCACAGCATTTGCCATGCGAAAGGGCACCTGGAGCATTGCGCAATTGTGGGAGTGATCTGCATGACACACTCACATCGCGTGATGCTCCAGGGGCTGGCAGGCTCCAATTGTGCACCTTTTCATTTTCGGCTGGAAGCCAAAAATAGTGCACTATCACGCATTGCTCCCGGGCACTTACCTGGCATGCAGAGCCTCAGGAGCCACACCGGTCATGCTTCCTGCCCCAGTGCAGCCTGGGAAAGTCTGCTGAGAAAACCTTAGGATAGGGTTGGCATGAGAGCTGACTTGAAGGCGTGTAACAACAACAAACCCTAAAAAGCTCATAGAAACTAAGGGAGAGGAGGTAAAGAAACAATTTGGAGAGGCGATGGCATATATCCTCTGAATAAATTATGCCAAGAAAACTCTGTTATAGAGTGGTCATAAGTCAGAGTTGACTTGAAGGCACACAACAACTCTTTAAAAGAAGTAAAACTTTCCCCATTGCCTCTTGTGCTTTTAAATGTCATCAATTTAAGATTTGTTAGAGAAAATACAAATTTGAGAAATTTGTCACAAGTCTTCATCATCAAATAATGGTGGCTGGCTTGACAATCTTCTTCCTGAACATCCATATAAACTTATGTAGGATAAACACAATGTGTGATGTGCCCTTTAGTTTCTCTTTTATGACATATCTGTCATGCAGAATGTATCTAACCTCTTCTTTTATATTAGACTATTAGTTAATATGCTCTGGAATAATCTTTCTGCTTTGGGATAATAATAGAATGCATCACCTTTCCCCTACTTTCTGATGGCTAAACTACATGGTCTTACAAAAGCAAAAGCACGACTCATGGACTGCTGCTGACGTATCTCCATCGTGCAACAGCAATGCCATATGGAAATGGCCAATATTTAAACCTCCCCCTGACACACATGCAATGGAGCTGATATGGAACAGGAGAAAATACATTTTGTTGTGGTATGCCTGCAAGTCATTTCTTATTTATGGTAGTCATAGAGTGAACCTATCACAGGGTTTTCTCAGCAAGAGTTGCTCAGAGGGAGTCTGCCATTGCCCTCCTCTGAAGCTGAGGCAAGTGTCTAGGGCTTTTGTGCAACATAGTCACAGTCCCACTGCCAATGTGCCTCCACCTGTTGCAATTGCAGGATATTCACTTAATGGAAAAAATCCATCAAAGAGTCCATGACTGCATGACTCTCTCTTCACTGCCAGCTATGCGGAAGGGGCGAAGGGGCGATCATGTGCTTCCTTCCCCAGCACAGTATGGGAAAGAGGCAGGCTATACTGTGGAAGGAAGGAGCATGTTGTTTGTGCTCCCTTCCATGGGAAGCCAGCTGCGCGTAGAGGGGAGTGTTCATGTCACGCTGGGACCACGATGGGAAGACAACAGAAGGAGGTACAGTGCAGAAATGTTCTTTCTCCCCAACTGGACTTTATTTCAATCTTCCCTCACAAATAGAGGCTAAAAAGGGGCCCACAAAATTCTTCAGTAGCATTTCCTTGTGGAATTTTTCAAAATGAAAACTGACTAGATAAGGTAAGATTTAAATGACCTCATGCCTTCACCTCAATTTATATGAGTGTCATAGAGAATTATCTGAATGTAAAAAAGAAAGAAAGAAAGAAAGAAAGAAAGAAAGAAAGAAAGAAAGAAGGAAAGAAAGAAAGAGAAGGAAGGAAGGAAGAAATTCTAAATGACACCCTAGATTTGTAACACAGCACATAGTTTATTTCAAAGAGATCACTACAACTATTTTCAAACATCAAATCTCAAGGGGGATAGTGTGCAGGGTAGGTGTGTTTTATCAAAGTGAGGCATATCTCCTTTCCACAACACTTTCTGCCACAAAGTAGGGTGAATCAAGGTAGGCCTAGCATATGGGTTTATATATTTCCCTCAGAACCATAATATCTGGGTGGGCAAAATGTAGGCCATGGGCTGCATTGCAGCCAAGCAGATAATTTACGAGAGGACACTGCCAGGTCAAAAATGTTTCTCCCCAAAAGTGGCTTCCTCTCACTTCCTGTTGTTAAGAAAAAGAAGACCCAGGGCCCCTAAAAATATGGCAAAATATCTCCCAATACCCCCAAGAGGAAATCGGGGGGTAAACTAGGTGCAAAAAAAGGGGGGGTTGTTTTGTTTTTTTGCAGGGGGTGCAGCCTGCCAAGCTCTCCTGCAGCCCATCAAGCTTCCACAGTTGCCCATGCTGATCTACTGTGTCCCTGTCAAACTGAAGCCATTTCTGCACCAGGCATTTAAAATGGTGCAGAGCGACCTCCGACGGAGGTCTTCTGCACTATAGAGCGGACTGGGGTGGACTACTTTTTGTAGTTCCACACCTCAGTCCAGTTCTGCGCAACCGGAACTGGTCATGCAGAGTGCTTTTTAAAAACCTCTTTTTTGAGGTTTTTAAAAAGCACGGAGCAGGCAACCCCGTCCCGCTCTGTCGTCGCACTCCGGAGCAGATTTGCAGGGATGTGCAAGTGCGTGCCTGCAGATCTTCTGGAGGCGGGCTTTTGGCTGGCGAGCTTCTCCGGTTGGTGGAGAGCTTCCACCAATCGGAAACTGCCATTTTGGATGCTGGAGAACTGCGGAGTGCCGAACTCGCGCTGCTGCTCTTCGCGACGGACTTGCCTAGATGGAGGAAAAATCTGGTGAGTCCCATTTCTGCCCGATAAACACCCCGCGTGCTGAAAGGGCCTGAATGGGGATTTTACAAGATGTACTCCCCATGCCGAGCTACTATGCCTTACAGTGACTCCCCTTGAAAAAAGTCTTTCCCATGAGAAACTAAATTTCGTTTTCATTTATTAAACTGTTTCTTGCTTGAGTTTAACAACCCTCACTATTTCAAACTATGTACAGAATAATTGGAATTCAGCATTTTTAATCAGGGAAAAACTGTACACTTCATTAAATAAGTAGCATTCAACTAAAATCACTCCTTGTGTCCTGGGGGGATTAAACCTCAGGTCCCATTTGTGAGGAAAAAGTGAGTTTGATTAGTGCTAGTGGTGATGATGATACTTTCCATTCTTTTTCTATTCTAAAAAGTTTGACACACACAAGTACACATGAGTCTCTAAAAAGGGGGGAAAGTGGCCAGTTGAGAGCTTTGCCTCACATTTTTAAAATGCCAGCAAGGAGGAAGGGGAGGATGATTACGAAAAAGAAACAGATGAGGCTTAAACTTTCCCATGTCCCAATCCAATTCAGGGCCACAGATGCTTACTACACACACATTTAAAAAGGAGGGATGTATTTTCAAAAAATGATTTGTTTTTCTGCATGCTAAGTATTTATCATAATGTGTAATTTGACCCTCAGCTTAAATTCAATTTAGTTAGGATTTCATCATGCTTTGCAGTCTCTTTATAAGTCTGCTATCATTTATGTTTATCTTTACCAGGAGAAGAAATACCGTTTTCAGAATCAGGTAGACAAAATGAAGGAGAAAGTAAAGAATGTGGAAGAAAGATCTAAAGAGTTTGTGAATCGTGTGGAAGAAAAAAGTCATGATCTCATTCAGAAATGGGAAGAGAAGTCTAGAGAGTTTATTGGCAACTTTTTAGAACTATTTGGTCCAGATGGAGCTTGGGTATTTATTTATTTATATCTATGTATACAAATACGCAAGCATACACCTGCACGCAAACACACACTCACATGGGCCAACATGGTGTAGTTGTTTGAGTGTTGAACTAGGAACACTAGCCATGAGAACCTACTTGGTGACCTTGGGCAAGTCACATTCTCTCAGCCTCAGAGGAAAGTGAAGGCAAACCAGCCCTCTGAACAAAATCTGCAAATGCCATGATAGGGTCATCTTAGGGGGCACTATAAGTCAGAAATAATTTGAACATACACAACAGCATACATACATACATACGTAGACCATTTCTGCCCTACATCATTATAGTGCTATTATTCCACTTTCAACATCCTGTGGAACTCTGGGGTTTGCAGTTTAGGGAAGAGCATTTAGAGAGCTCTGTGGCCTCAGTAAACTACAAACTCCAGAATTCCATAAGATGTTGAAAGTGGAATAATAGCACTATAACAGTGTACGGCGGAATTAGCCATAGATTCATATACATAAATTGTATATACATACAACTGATGAGTTATCTATCTGGCGGTGTAAAGCAGGTTCATAGGTTTTCTCACTTTAATAATTGAAAGGCAGAAGCTGACACGTTGTTGTTGTTGTTGTTTTTTATGACTGTGGTATTATGTGTCAGCCTGAAAATGCCTCTAAGTTGTCAGACAAATTTCAAAAAGCAGAAAGCAATATTATAACAGATCTTCAACCCTAAATACCATAAAGGCACCAGATCCTTTCTGATCTTGGCAGTTAAACAGGCTCAACCCTTTTTAGTACTTGAATAGAAGACCACCAAGAATTACTAGGGCCATTTCCACACTAGACTGTTATAGCGCTATTATTCCACTTTCAACATCCTATGGAATCCTGGGGTTTGTGGTTCCAGGGGGGCTGGCCGGCCCCTCCTGGAACCACAAACCCCAGGACTCCATAGGATGTTGAAAGTGGAATAATAGCGCTATAACAGTCTAGTGTGGAAATGGCCTCTGTGCTGTAGGCTATATTTTAGAAGAAGGAACTGGAAAAACTACCTTTTGAACATTTTTTGACTAAGAAAACCCTATGAAATTCATACGGTCACCATCAGTCAACAGGTGACTTGAAGGCACATACACACATGTAACAAATCTTATAAATTAAAATTGCGAGCAATTCATCTTTTAAAGCAAAGAGGAAATAAATTTTAATTGATTCAAATACCAGGCAGAAAGAAGAAGTTTAAAAATTTTTTGACTTATCTAAAACTAAGCAGTCTCACTTTCCCAAGGAGGAAGTTTTACAGAAAAGGACCTGTCCTGTATCCCTACCAACTTAGCTCCATAAGATGTGATAGGCCACCAAAACAGATGTTATACTACATGTAGGTTCATACAAAGCCTGTCTTCAGATACTCTATCTCTAAAGCAACCCAAGTGCTGTATTTTGAACAAACTGCAATTTCTGAACACTCTTCAAAGGGAGCCCTATGTCAAGTATATTGCAATAATCTCTGCAGGAGGTGATTAATGCATGGATTGCTGTGACTTAAACTTCCTTCTCAAGCAGTATTTGTATATTTACAGTAAGATGGTTTGGTATATCCCTTTCATTTTTAATTTTTAATATTCATAACAATAAATGTAAACAAAATATGGTTGGGAAACATTTTTTTCCTCTCAAGGGAGTGAAATATAGTTCCTTTGAATTTAGCAAAATCAGATTTGAAAAATATCACAGCCTCCACTTGTCAATTAGTAAAGTGGGAACAAAGATATTGTATGAACATTTGATGCTTGTTTATACTGCCAGACCACAGGGTGAGAAAGGTGTGGCCTTCCTGTTGTGTGTGAACTGCAGTTCCCAGCATTTCTCACCATTGGCTAGGAAGTTGTGGTCCAATCGCCTGTGGAATACTGCTGTGTTTCCATTCCTGAGCTAGTCCATCACTGTTCTCCAGAGGCTTGGGCCTATTACCTCAGATCCTTTACTGATGCCAGGGATTAAATTTAAATTCCTTTTATGAAGCATGTGCTTTGTCTGTTAACCAGAATGGGGGACTTTTTGCTCTCCAGACAGTTTGGACTTCAGCTTCCATTAGCCACAATGAGGATTGTTAGTGGTAAAGCTTGATGGTAACTGAAGCCCAAAACATCTGGACAGCCAAAGGTTCTTTATCCCTAACTCACTAAGCTGGGACACTCTCCAAATTCTTACAACAAAGAATTTTCTCAGGAAAGACCTGCTTAGGGCTAAAAAGTATTTTGCGTGCTAAAAGCCGCTGTGACATATGCAAAAGCTGAGCACTATGATCAGCCCTAGTTAAAACTGATGTTAAGGAAGTGCATTTCCAATTTATAGATTTAGCTACATATTCCCTCATTATCTGAAAACCTAGGAATGGAAGGATTTTTTTGTTTCTTCAGTGATGGAGAGTGGCAGCAACTGCAGGGCAAGAAACTGGAATCAATTTTATGTGAAGGCCTTTACAGAGCCAAGCCACATAAAATTACTCATTGAAGAATGAAATCAGAGGTGGCATTGTTCTAGAGAAAAGCCCTAATGACGGTAAAGTCATGGTGTTGAGGGAAGAGGAATGAAGTCCATGTCAGTAACTGCAGGAGGTGAGCTTTTTAAAAAAATGATAACTTACTATTACAGTCAAAATTGTTATTAACATTAATTTTCTATACCAGATGTCACTTTTAGTGCTGACATCAGATGTTCAGGAATAGTTACAGGCATGCTATTTTCTAAGATGGGACAGGACCATCCATTAATATGTTGTAATTATAATAAGTATTTGTGAAATAATGTATTTTGAGCCTACATACAATTTGTAGAAGATAAGGGCATTTAATAATCTATTTAAAAAGAAATTATTCCAGTATAGTTTTGCTTCCCTTTCACCACATATAGGGAAGTTGAAATTATCCTCTGCAGCAGTAATTCCCAACTTTGCATTGATGAGAATGTAGAGTTTGGCAGTTCTGGGCTTTGCAGTAGCTTCAAAAATACACTAATTCTAAAAAGTTTCCTGTGAACTCCATGGAGGATGTTTCCTATTGTATCTTTGTATGACTTCCTATGATGATGAGAAGAGCATCATGCTTTGTATTGCCCCCCTGCTCCAACCATCCTCCCTCGGCACTGTGCCTCTGTGCATCAGCTGGAGTCTTTTGTCATTCCCAGTGAAGGGATTCAGGAGAATTACCTGGCTCTGAAGGCTCACCTAAAGCTATGATTTATGAAGAGACATGGAGAGGAGACAGGAAAAAATTAAATTTTTGGACTACCTCTCCCAGAATCCCCAAACAGGGTGGACAATGACCATGTTGCTTGGGGGTGCTGAAAATGCTAATCCAAAAAGTAATCTTTCCAAGATCATGGTGAGTGGATTATGTGAGTACTGGTAGTTCTTTACACTCTTACAAAGCCTTGAAGTCAATATTTGGGAGTGTCAAGTTGAAGTGTGCTTCCTGTGTTAGTTGGGTTGTGTGGGCAGGGAGTCAGACAAACTGGTGCAGGCACACACAACAACATTATTCTAGCTACCACTCTTCTTAAAGAGGAGTGATCAGGACTAAAGAAATGGAGGTGGAGAGGAAAGCTTAATGCTGGCATCCTATACCCCCTGACCTGTGAGTCCTATTCAACTCAGTGTGATTTACTTCTGAGGGAGCATGCATCAGATTGCCCTGTAACCTTATTGCTTCCGATATTTCTCTGCTACAAATTATTCTCCCTTGAAGGGCCATAGTGTGGTTGTAGGGAATACATACTTTGGATCCAGAATATACCAGATCCAATCACTGGCATCTTCAAGCTGGGCTGGGTAAGATTCTTGTGTAAAGCCCTGGAGAACTGCTATTGGTCAGTGTAGCCAATGGTGATGATGGGATGGAGCTACTTGTATAAATAATTTTACAAAATAATACATAGCATGCCATAGATTTATTATGAATTTTGTCGTTCCAAGGTGGACATGACTTTGCACTTTAAAAACGCTCTAGTTCTGTACTAATTCATGTGGCATGGAGCTAGATTCTAACATTCAAAATTCAAAATTCAGATAAAATGGTGAAAGTTAACTAATGCCTAGATGTGGGCAGTATCCAGTCAGCAGGATTATGTTCTGCATAAACGTGTTTGGAATTGAAGATGCAAGAGCAAATTGTTTTTCTCATTTCCCCATCTTATCCACATCTTGACTCTGCCTTGCAGAAGTTTATGCAAATTGGTATAACTTATCCCCAAGAATACTCTGCAAGAGTGAAACCTGTTGAAAGCAAGGTCTGTTTTGTGCCCCCAAACTGAAATAATTATAATAATTATACTATTATAGCAAATACTTATTAATTATACACCGTGCACAAATAAAATAAAAGGTTGCACCTGGGCACTTTCACTTCTCTCTCATACTCAGTCTTTTGCTTTTATCACACCTGTTGCACAAACATAAAACTTAACATTCATTTTAGAATAGCTTTTTTTCTCCTTTTGGTTCTGCATAAGCATCAAATTAATAATGTGGAGGGAAATCTTTAGGATTTGTAGCTGACAAATTACTACAATAATACTTAATCTGTAGGCTTCCAAGCTGTATGTTGTGGAAGTCATTTTGTTTCAGAAGGCAGTTTTCTCTCTTTGTAAATATAACTGCATTCTGAAACATTTATTTTTTTGCCCCAAGCTGATTGCCTAGAGGTCTAGTACTGTATCCATATGTATTGACAGTCATATTAGAATAGCCATCTCAGATCTATTTTCTATTTCAATTTATTTTCCAGAAGCAGATGTTTCAAGAGAGGAGTGGGCGAATGTTGCAAGCCTTGTCTCCAAGGCAAAGCCCTACCAGCAGCCCAACACGGGAATGGTCCCCATCACGATCTCCATCACCCCCGTCCCCCTGGCTTTTCAGGAAGACATCACCTCCTTCTTCTCCCAAAGCTGCTTCAGCATCCATCAGCAGCATGAGTGAAGGAGATGAGGATGAGAAGTAAGAAAAAGGGAGAAATAGGAACCAGAAAAGAGAAGGAAAACGCACAATGCCCACTCATTCACAAGTGAAGTGGGAAGAAGAAGGAATAAAAAGATGCATGGGGTATTTCTGAAAAGGAAAAAGGGGCACATATGGCTACTGAAGCACTGAAGATCTCAGCTACAGCACAGGTACTTGCTGATAAGGGGATTACCAGGTTGACAACACATGATGAAAAGATATGCAAAAAATTTCTATATTGCCCAATACTTACGAACACTTTATTGTACTTTTGTGGTTGTTGCTGCTTAATCCACTGAATAGATATGAGGAATCTCACATTTGAGGGGAACCACTGCTTGCCTGCTAAAAAGCTGAACTGTACTAGAATGAAAATGGAGCACTCTTTGGGAGTACCAAAAGCTCCTATAATGGGGAAAAAAGGAGGAAGGAGAAGAAACCTCAAAATCAAACCATGCCAGTATAACTAAAACTCTCTGTCTTTCAAAATGGACATACCTTGGATCTCTAGAGTTTGTTGAATGTTGCTTATTGAGCTGGCTTTTGTACATATAAAGCAAGGGTATTTTAATTTGAACACAGTTTGCTTGATGAACTCTTACTGTTTTCTTAGTGCCTCCAAAGCTACCTTTTCTTCCCTTGTTTAAGAGTTTTCTCCTAGGTTTTGTTAAGAAAACTGTACGTTCAATATGGTTTCATATCTTGGAAATTTTTTTCATTGATGCACAGATCAAGCTAGTCCTCATGTAACATTTTATATCCACAGGGTGGCTTTTTAACTTGTTTTCATAGATAGACTTAAAGGAAAATGGGCAAGCTTATTAATCCACATCAATGCTCAGTTAATCTTAAACTGATTAAATTTCAAGTCTCATGGAATTGTTGAACCATTCTGGAGAAATGTTTCAATTTTGTATATAAATAAGGTGAGCCATAAATAATCCTCTAAAGGCAAAAGCATTGCATTAGAACTGGGTCTTCGTTACCAACACTTTAATGCAATGCATTTTAATAGCTATTTCTCAGTAATTTCTCCTGTTCTGCAAATGAATCTGACAAAATCTGTTTAACTGGATAGTAGCATTTTCCCCTCAATTCATGTGTTCTAGATAGCTATATACAGGTACACAGAAGTAACTGTATATTCACTGTATAGACCTGTGTTCCTTTTTTTGTTTACACTAGCTCTTGTCACTGGAGTTTCTACACCTACCATTGAAATGCCAAAGCTAAACAACTCACCTTACAGAATAATCTCTATGTATGGGAAATAATGGAAGTTGGGGCATTTTCAGAGCACTATAAGCCATCGCTTCAGAATTGGTCTTCTTTTATGTGTGGCATAATAGCTAAGCCACAATGGACATGAATTCCTTTATAAGTCCACTGCACCATTCAGTAACCCCAAAGGTCACTTCCTATTGAACTGGTAGGAGTTTCTGAAAAGTGAAATTACAAAATGAATAAAATGCATTGTGATCCTATAGTAGATCTGAATAATGTTATGACATATCAAGCTGAACATAGCCTTCAAGCCCATGCATGGCAACTCTCCAGAATGCCTATGTCTGAATAATTAACAGACATAGAAATTGTCCAGTGAGAAATCGCAATATATGCCTAGTGACTTATGTTCTACTTCTTGGCTTAGAAATTGACAGGCCTGCCCTATGGATTAATGACCTGCTCCACCTTTTCAGAAAGGTTGCTAGAGATAACCCTCTAACATATCCAGAAAGCATTCATGTTATTGATCATGGTAGTACACATTGAACCTTCTAGACAAAATTATTTTAAAAAGAACTATTGGAAATTTCACATTATAGTATTGAGAATGAATAATAACAAATAGGCACCTTGCCTACTCTTCCTTGATCTAAGATTTAGCTGTATAGTAGAGCTGCCAGGAATGAAGGATAAAATTATAATGTTCCACTAGGGTGTGGATGGAGGATACAAATGTGTAACCAGTTAAATACTAAAAGCAGAATGGGATTGGCATTTCAGAAAATACATACCAGTTGTGACAACTTTAAATTCCCATGTATAGCAGTTTATTTATATATCACAAGGCACTGATGACAGTACCTGTTCTCTGGAGCTCATTCTCTTCATCTGTAGAATCAGATATTGATATGATATCCTACTCAATATACAAGGGTGCTTTTTCTTTGGTCAACAACAAGCATTGACATGTATGGCAAATAGCTGCAGTTTTTATCTGCCTGTAAGCAATTATAATTTAATATATGTACTGTCTAAGGAGCTGTTGGCACAATTAGAGCCAGAGTACTGGTACTAAAATCAATTACATTTTCTTTTCTTTTGTTTCTAACAGTAAGCTTTGTTATTTTTTTTACTTATCATTCTAGCTCACAGTGTCCAGTATGTTCTTCCAAGCATCCTGAAATTTGCAAATGGAGACAAATCCTCCATTGGTCAGAAAAGCATCCCAAGTTAGCTAACCCTTCATTAAACTTGAGGAAGGCATCACAAACTCAGTTCAAGTTAGCTGCAGTTAAGAGCTATTCTGAGCTGACTCTTTGGTGTGTAACATGCTTGCCTCCCTAATTACAGAGGCTAAAAATCCAGTGGTTACATCCAACTAGGATACAGCCATTGAAACAATAGGAACTTGATTAGTCAGCTTTTATGTCAATATGACTGAGTTAGTGAGTCTACTTCTGTTGGAACTAGTACTTGCTACTTGGATTTAGGTCTGTGATGGCTCTAGGCTCACAAGAACGATGCCTCTACCTCAAGGAAATGTTCTGCAACACATTTAAAAGGGCCGTGTTACAGCTTTTAAAAAATATATTCAGTCCTTGTTTCTTGTTCGTCGGAAACATTTTGCCTTATAGAGTTTAGTTGCATACATGAATTGTCAACAAATGCTTCCCAGGAGATGATTTGCTTTTTGTCACAAGAAAATAAGAAGCAGGCAAATCCAAGCTGCTTCTGATAATAACAAATTAACTACATCATCACATATACAGCCTTTTTATTATTAGTGATGCCACAGTCTCTTTGGTAACACACATCTGTGCATTAGAAGAAAGAATAATTAAAATCTTCTGCTGTTGATCAAGCATCCACTGTGCTTTAATTGCATTCCTAGATAGACTATTGTTTGTATTTCATATCTGTACAAAACTCTTTCTGTCAGAAATAACTCATGGTGACATCTGCTAAATCCTCACTGGTGCTGCTCACCAAGAGGAAATACTGTAATTGCTTAAGCAGGAAATGCTAAAGTAAATAAATTCTAAGGAAAGAACAAAACGAAGGCAGAAACACCCACCATTTGATTGTGTGTGTGTGTGTGTGTACAATTAAAAATATAGGTCAAGTTTCTGAACTGACTTAATGGAGTATAAAGTTCTAGCTCCCTTCTGCTATGTCTGCAGCTAAGCTGTCAGCTCTTGCAACATGCCCCCATAGCCATTTAGTGGCCAGAGGGGGCACCCAGGCAGTTTCCAGCTGTGTCGCTGCGGCTGAAAACACAAAGATATCAGCATTTTCTTAGACTTTTGGTGTGTTCCACCCAGAGGTTGAAGAGGAAGTTATTTTCTTTGGATCTCTTTTTTAAATTTTTTTAAAAATTGATTATAAAGAAAAGAAAAACACCATGTGATACACATAACAGTGAAAAAAGGAAATTTCAGAAAAACAAACTTACATTGTTATTTCTCTCCAATTCCATTACAATCATACACTTATTCAGCATGGCCCTTTCCGCATGAGGTGAAGGAATCGCTCCGTGCCGTTACTTACCGCTTCTTCTGGGGTCTGAAGCAATGTGGACTGTGCCTGAAGCCCTTCCGCAGGGCTCCTCCTTGGTCCAGGGTGAATCGGAGCAGTGCTAGGTCTGTAGATCTGCACTGCTCCGGCTTCCAAAATGGCGGCTTCCGGTTGGTCGTGGGTTCCGACCAACCGCTGAAGCTCACCACACCTAAAGCCCGCCCTCCGCAGATCGCAGGCTCGCATTGGTGTGAGTCTGCAAATCTACACAAGGGAGCAGGAATGCAATGGCGCGCTCCAGGAAAATAAAGACCTGTTTTTTCCAGTCTTTCAAAAACACGCTGGAGGACCACTTGGGGTCGTTTTGGAGCGGACTGAGGTGCGGATCTCTGGTAAGTAGTTCTCTCCTAGTCCGCTCCAAGGTGCAGATGATCTCCGTGAGAGGACGCACTGCCCCGTTCTAATTGCCTGGTGCGGAAAGGGCCAAAGTTCTATATCATACTGCTTATATACTTTTGCTACTTATATCTAGATCTCATTCTTATTATACTCAGTATTATTATAATAATTTCATTCTTAACTCTGTACTTTTCCACAACATTTAATCTATTACTATTATTAAATATGATCTTATTACTAAACATATCAAACTATTCCTAAAAGTAAACCACCCCCCAGAGCCAATTATGTTTTCACTTACTCCACCTTCCAGAATTGTAATTCTTCTTGTGGAGGTATGACACCTTCCTCTTTTATTAAAACCTTTCCACAAATATCTTCCATATTGATGTAAAGTTGAAGGCTTTCATGGCTGGAATCCCTAAGTGGTTGTGGGTTTTCTGGGTTTTTGAGGCCGTGTTCTATTAGTATTTTCTCCTGACATTTCGCCTGCATCTGTGGCTGGCATCTTCTGAAGATGCCAGCCACAGATGCAGGCAAAACGTCAGGAGAAAATACTAATAGAACACGGCTTCAAAACCCAGAAAACCCACAACAACCTATTTTCCATATTGCTTCAAAATCATTTCCCTTCATTATTCCCTTTTTGGCCTTAATTCGACATGTTAACTTATCATTAATTGCAATTTTCCACACTTCTTTATACCAATCCTCTATTTGAAAATCTCCATGAATTTTCCATTTTCTTGATATAATTAACCTTGCTGCAGTTAATAAGTTTGTAATTAAATCCTTCATTGCCTGGGTACAATTTTCTTTGGATCTCTGGCTGCAGAAATGTAGCTGGACATTTCCTGGACATTCCCTGCCCTCCTCCAGTCACTAACTGGTCATGAGGTGCACTCTGGCTACTGATACGTCAGCCAAGTCCATCACAGGAATCACTGTGCACAGGAGATAATGCCTACCTCCTTCCACACCTACCTTAAAACAACATTCACAGGCTGACACGAATTAACCTTGTGTATGTCATCAAGAGGATTCCAGTCTAATTGTGATTTTCCCACTGGCAGAGACTTATATGTACAGAATGTCTGAAAAAAAGGAAATAGCAAGAATTTCTGCTGCCACAGCACAAACTGATGAGCAGTTCATGCAGAGTGTACAGATTTATGTGCAGCCAGACAGGAAGTTTTATCTTTCTAAAAAAAAAAAAAAAAGGAGGAGGGCTTTAAAAAAAATAACAGCATTGACTGACTGTGTTCCAGACTATTTATGTTCTCAAGCTTTACGTGGAAGTGTAACGAGAACATTATTCCCTTTATTCCCTTTATTCTGCTCTTACATTGGCAAAACTGTGCATCACTTATACAAACAAACTTATACAAATATTGAACCAAGATATTTTCATGGATGTCAAGCTTCCTGCCTAGCAAGGAGTGGCTGCAAGGCCATTTGGTCAGGTGACAACCTGCAACTTCACCTCACTTTTCACTTAAGTGCTGGAACTAGAATGCTGTGCCTTTTGTAGGTGTGATTGATGCATTGCTAATTACTGGGGGGGAGCACTGATATCTGCTTTTCTAGACAACCTTCCTGCACCTTTCTCCCCTTTTATTTTTCAGGCAGTGGCTCCTGGCCTTGGGTTTTGTTGGGGGTCAGCTTCCAGAAACTCCAGTCAGTGTAGCTAATAGTGAGGAATTCTGGGAGTTGTATTTGCATTTAAGGTCTAGGGATCCACAAGTTGAGAACCACCATCCTAAGGTATGCGGGATGAATAAATTGCCACAGAAGAACCAAATCATATTGACTACCTTTCTCTGATATTTCTTTTTCATTCCTGGACTGACAAAGGAGTTCATGCAAAGAAGGTGAAAAAGTAGGTTTACTTGCAAGTTTATAGACATTGGAAGGTCAGGTCCTGAATCCACCTAGCTCACAAATGGGTGCTTACACCAGAAAAACAGTAAAGCAGACGGGAAGAGATATTGAGTCTCTAGCCTCACACATGTTTTGACTTACAACTCCTATTTCAGTGACCAATGGTAAGAGCCAATGGAAATTGTTTCCCTCTCCTGCTGTCAAACCCAACTGTACAGAATTTGTGATACCCTACTTGGAATTTGAGGGATAAATCTCAAGTTAACCCTCACTCTCCTTTTCAGGAAACATTTGGCAAATGCCAGTGTGTTCAACAGAGCTATTAATTGCATTGTGTGTTATGTATTTTCAAGTGCTCTTGATAATAGGCATGAGGGTCAAGCTAGTTCTCAACCTGAAACTTAGAACTGTGCCCTGAAAATGCCATCAAATTTCATTCTGGTATCTCAACGACTGAGCCACAAACCAACCTACAAATTAATAGAATGATAAAGCAGCATCAAAGGATACTATTCTGCATTTCAAAGCAAACCTCAAACTTAGCCTACATCTCTTTTCAAGAGGGGAATAAAAATGGAACAGAATCTACTCCTCTCCTCAAAGCTCAAGACATCAGAAAAATAACTGGTATGTGCATATAGGACAGCTTTCTATATTTCAAACTCAAACCCTAGATCTGTTTTCAGCAGGAAAAGGATATAAAACACAAAATAATGTCAAGTGGAAGTACTTTGGTATATATACTACATTCTTATATTTCCTCAAAGAACACCAGTTTTTCAGAGGGGAAACAACAAGAAAAGCTATTACAATAAAGAAACCCAACTGAAAGCCAATGGGCATGTCCAAATACCTTTCAAGATTTCAGTCACATTTGATCCCCATCTTGAATCCTGAACTCATTTTTCCAAAAGGAGGAAAATCAAAACAGTATTGTAATGCAGTATCTTAATACAGTTTTTCTTGAACAGTATGCTTTGCTCAATTGAAAAAAAAATACAGCACACAGATGGAATCATTGAGTTGGGTACAATATTTATAGCACATCTATGATACTATGGTCCTTTGTGCACCATACCCCATTAGCATGTTCAATATTGCCATTTATGCAATGGTAGCAGGTTAGAAATGCTCTCTTTCGCACCCTTCTGCCATAAGCGGATGAGTAGCAGTATTGCCACCAGTGTTCCTTCTGCACTATAGAATCGTCAGACCGCTACAGTATCATCAGACCATCTTTCACAACGTTCCTTGAACCACACTATTTCTAATTAAGTAATGACTTCCAGTGGCTGAACTGCAATATGTTTTGAAATTAATTTGTTGCAGAGCGAACTAGAAAAAGGTTTCAAGAACAAAGAAGTGATCTGTTGGAACAAGAATCTAAGCTGACAGATTAATGTTTTGATTTAATATCCTGCTTTCTGAAGCACAGACACACCAAGGCCAGAGTGCCGTTAGAGTCATACACAAACGTAATTCCATCTTATGCTTGAATTTTTTTAATTTTTAATTTTTTAATTTTTATTTTTTTGGTTATTAGAGAGACTGGTGTTCCCTTCATCCCTCCACACTCACCAACCCTGCCTCCAGGACTCACTGTGTAATGCCAGGAGCTCTCTCCCAGCCATTTTGTTGCTTGTGGTGAGGGAAGAGGATCAGAGAAGTGTCTGGCTATGTTCCCATAGCCAGATGGAGACTGATTGCATCATCTGCTGAGATCTCCAGGATACCAAGCAGTTCTTGGTAGAAGATGTCTTTGCACTGCTTCTGGCTATGGAAACATAGCCAGACCCTTTACTGATCTCCTCTGCTTTCCATCAGCAATGGAATGGGCAATGGAATGGGAAGTTGCTATCAAAGCAACACAAGTGAAAACTGGAGCTGGTGACAGGGGAGCTGTACCAAAACTCCACATGCACAACTCTTATGCTATGTGTGATTGTATAGGATCTCAGTATAGGACCATGTAATCATGGTGTTGCCCCAGAGACCCTAAAGGCACCAGATCCTGTCTTATCGTGGAAGCTAAGCAGGGTCAGCCTGGTTAGTACTTGGATAGCAATGGCATGCGTATTTCTATACCACTTATCAGCTAAGTGGTCTCTAAGCAGTTTGCAGTGTGTTAGCTAACTGCCCTCAACAAGCTAGGTACTCATTTTACCGACTTGCAAAAGGATGGAAGGCTGTGTCAACCTGGAGCCCGGCAGGATCGAACTCACAACCTTGTGGTTGCAGTACCAGCATTTAACCACTGCACCACCAGAGACCACCAATGAATATCAGGTGCTGTGGGCTACATTTCAGAGGAAGGAACTGGCAAAACCACTTTTGAGTATTCCTTGCCTAAGAAACCCTATGAAATTCATGGGGTCACCATAAATTGACAGGTGACTTGAGGGCACACATGTGTGCATGCATGCACGTACACACACACACACACAATATCATGGTGTTACAATGTTGCAAGGACATGCTTTGACAAGTTGGCAGTGGAAAACAACCAGTGATGGTCCATGTTATTTCATCAGCAGGAACTACTGATGGCAGTTATTCTTCTGATGACTGTAAATCACATTGCGGTTTTCACTATGTACAACATATTAAAGAGGGCCAATATGGTGCAGTGGTTAGAATGTAGGACTAGGACTCTGGGAGACCAGTTTTGAATCCCTAGTCAGCCACAAAAACCCACTGGTTGACCTTGAGCAAATCACAGTCTCAGAAGAAGTCAATGGGAAACCCTCCTTTGAATAAGTCTTGCCAAGAAAACCTTAGGACAGGGTTGGCATAAGAACTGACTTGAAGGTGAGTAACAACAAAGCCCATTGATTCTAAGGGAAACAATTTGGAGCTATTTTGCACCTTGAAGAGAAGATGAGAAAAAAGGGTCGGGGGGAAGGGAAGAAGCTGCAGTTTGTTGAAAGTGCATGAATACTTTGGGAATCTCTTGCAGGGCAGCAGGGTATAAGGGAGTATTCATCTCTGTTATGGCCTGCTTGTGTATTTATCAATAAAATAACTCTTATAAAGAGACTTTTAAGTTTGTAGACACAAAACCAGTGAAACAAAACCCTGACCATTTCTGCACGAGACTGTTATAGCGCTACGATTCCACTTTCAACATCCTATGGAATCCTGGGGTTTGCAGTTTAGGGAGGATGTTGAAAGTGGAATCGTAGCGCTATAACAGTCTCGTGCAGAAATGGTCCCTATCAAGCATTGTCCCTGGACGGAACTTTTCACTGCTATATCCTAATTTTGTTTCCCATTGTGACTTACCCATTTGTTGTAAAGCCTGGCACTTGTCACATACTGGGAACTTTGGTATTTCTATTGGTATAGTTATTTTTGGAGCCAATATACATGTGCTTCACGTTTATCACTATTTCATGCCAAAGCACACTTCATTTTTGAAATTTTCTTTTGTAATTGTGAAAATATTCATATATAGTCCCCATTTCCTTTTCCAAACTTCTCGATGCAGTTTTAAGAAACAGAATCTGAGCAGAGGGAAAAGGGGGACCACAGTGACCATCTGGAGGCTGTGGGGAAGCAAAGGTTGCTGTTTGTTGCTGCTGCTGCTTTGGACTAGTGGGACTCTGCTTTTTGCAGGACTGAGGCCCTGACTCAGCAGGTACTGTTCACCATCCAGTACAGTTGCCTTGTCTATCTGGGACAAAAACAAAAAAACAGAGCTCTTGCAGCATTGTTGCCAAAAGGGGTGATACCAAAGGAGGGTTGCCACTTCAGGGGAACATGAATGTGAAGGCATGTCCTTTTGCCTGACAGGGGCAAAGGTTGGTTCCCTACTTTTACCATCTGCTTGTCTGTATATAGTATTAACATATATACATGACATTGCCTGGGATTTTATTTTCTCATAGGTAATACTTGTTAGAAAGATTTGAGATCCTGTGTCTCTAATTCCCCAAACTATCTTGTCCAGTACCTGTAACATTTCCCCATATTCCCCAATCCAATCTGTATTCAGAGTTATTAACATACAGAGGTTGGGTTCCTGAGGGAAGACACTGCCCTCCTCCTTGCAGCTAGGCCTTGTCTCCATAGCAACCAGCCTAGTCAAGACAGACACAGTTAACTGAGGCCCAAGACCTCTCTGGCTGAGAATTCTAAAGGCCCCTCCCTAAACTGCAAACCCCAGCATTCCATAGAATCTTCTTAGGCAGCCAATCTTACGAGGTCTTCACCTGACACAGACAGATTAGGTTAAGGTGTTAATTGTTTTAATGCTGTAAACAGTTTAATTGTTTTTTAGTGTTCACTTCTTCTTCTCATCGTGAGCTGCTTTGGGTTCCAATTTTGGGGAAACTCTGGGAGATGATAACAACAACAACAAAAGATATTGTGTGCCGCTGTGTTCTAATTGCCAGTGGAATGCAATTCTCAAAGGATTTGTAAAGAAACGAGAAGCTGGAAGGAGGATCTTTAAAGCTCTTCCTGTAATAGCAGGAAAAATATTTAAAGCCAATGGGGCCAAAGATGGTGGGAGCTGTAGGCCAACAACAGCAAGAATGCAACATGATCTCTGTCCCTCTCTTAAAGTCACCTACACTATTATGGTCTTTTGCAAGCCTAAAGGCACCAGATCCTGTCTGATCTTGATGACTAAGCAGAGGCAGCCCTGGTTAGTACTTGGATGGGAGACTGCTAATGAATACCAGATGCTATAGGCTATATTTCAGACAAATGAGCTGGCAAAACCCACCTCTGAGTATTCTTTGTCTAAGAAAACACTATGAAATTAATGGGGTCACCATACATCCAAAGGCAACTTGAAAGCATGCACACACACACACACACCTTTATTCAGTCTAAAAACTGGGCCTTGAGAACTTTATCTGGCGCCATGTCCTTTACAAATCGTATAATCTATTCTTTTCTTTCGCTCTGACCTTCTTTTCATACTAACTCTGATTTGTTAAATTGTGTTCCTGATCACATAAACTAAAGTCAGCTTGTAGAAGTCTGACACATTAGATCCTGAACAATGCAAAATCATTTAGTCTGAAGATGGGCTGAGAGTGGGACTGTCTGTCCACACATATCCCAGTGTTTTTGCACTCATTGTTTTACATTCATTGAGGATATTAGGTTAGGAAGCTGCCAAGCATGTTGTGGAAAGCAGTATTGAGTCCAAAACTTTTGAGAAGTCAGGAAATTCCTGTCTACTCCAAACTTAGAAAACTCCTATAAAGAGGGAATGGGTTGTGGCTATAGTGTTACCTTGTTTCTGAGGTTCCTTGTGTGTCCCTGTGACCACAGAAACATCCTTTGATATCTGGCATGGATTGCGTCTTCTTTTTGTCTTATTTTTAAATGAATACACTTTAATATTACCATATTTTATTTAACAGCGAGAGTGGCATGCTGTAAAGCAAAGAAAGACCATAAAAACTGGGCATCATGAGCCATTCTCAGATAATAAATGTGATGGAAGGGGAGAATTGCAGTCCAATGGTTTCTTTTGAAGCAAGCCCACCTGGCCAGGAAAAAAAGAAAGATAAATGGGAGGAAGCTGGAGAATGTGAATATGTTTTGTTTGTGTTGTGTGTGCACACAGCACCCTACTGTTGGTTGGTTTGTTCTGGTAAAGTTTTGTTTAGGGCCCTGTTTGTATATCTCTGACTGTCACCCCAATCTTCTGTAAAAGGGATATTTTGTTAAAGTTTACAGGAGTCAATCTGGCCAGGTATTTGGGGCTCAGATCCTTTCTTTGCTTGTACTTGGTTCCTCTTGCACTTTTCTCATCTTTTCCTCCTGTATAGTAAAACAACAGATTAAAAAGAGAGAGTTTTGCCTTTTGCAAAGGTATCACTTCTGCTTGTCTTTGGGATCTTGGTCCTGTTTTTAGTCTCACCTGTATGCATTGTTGGAATCAGGTGTACCATACTTTGCCACACCCACTATTTTAGCCATTTTGTGAGAGCACCCACCACTTTCAGAATTCCAAACATGTCCCCCAGCTCAATAAAAATGAGCTAGGTATTTACATACTGCTTGTCACCTAAACAGTGACACTACAAAGTACTAAGAGGTAGGGAGGAATAATCCAATATCTTATGATCTATACCAATATCCTCTGGACACCATATTATTGCCTCCTTTGTTACACTTGTATTATACTCTCTTCTTCAAGGAACTCCAGAATAATATCTTCGAAACAAAACAAAACTGTCCAAGTTGAGAGGCAACATATTGTCCTAAGTGAGCTCCCTGCCTGTAGCTCATGAGAGACATGAATTTGTTTTTAATATGCCAAAGTCTGATACAATAGCCTACCCCACCTCACTATTTGTCCTTATTTCTCACCTGTAAATGTACTATTCTTAAAAGAACAGAAAGAAAACTAGATATTTAATATACAAATACTGCAAACTCCTGTAGTGTAAATTAAGGGAAGGGGAACATTCTGTCAGTTTTATATTAGTCTCTAAATCACATTTCCTAAATTCTTTCATTAAAAAGTCAATGTAACAAACTAAACACGAGCAATAAAAGCTATCATCCACTTATGAAGTGTAGCTTCATTAGCATCTGCTTCCTGTCATTGGAAGGTTGGTGGTTTGGAAAACCAACAACAGAGCTGAGTCTAAGAGCATTGTGTACTATGCATAACTTGTGCCCGAGGTTACCTCAGATCCTATAATATGTAAGATGACAAAGAACAGGCAAGTCTTTTAATAGTATTCTATGATTTTAAGACTGTTTGCTGTCCTCAGAATTCCAAGTCAAGGAGTTTTTTTTTTTTTTAAACAGTCATTTCAGCAATTGGAGCAGTGCAATTTACGATTAAGTAAGTGAAGTGTCAACAAAATCCTATTTATGCAAATCAGCAGCCAATGCGATCCGATACTTATTTTAAGATGTAAAGCTATTCATCATTACTTAGGTGATTTATGCTGAGTTGACTTTTCTGATTTGGCAGTCTGAAGGGCTTCAGGTGTGCATAATATTATTGGGAACAGAACCAACAAGGAGAGTATTTTTTTTTAATATTCATACTGTACATGCAAATAAATAAAGAGCAGCAAAAAAGAGAGATTTCTTGCATAAGGATGATCATTAGCCTAATCAGGCTCTTTGTAAGTCAAACGGATGCAAATCAAAGTACAAATTTTGCCCAAAGTAGTTAATGAAGAAAAGTAGGAACTAAAATTCAGAAAAACCCATTTATACCACGATATGCTGTTGAACAAGACTCATACCTTCATGTCTTTTCAGTGCTGCCCCTGTATCTGTATCCAGTAATTATGACATAGATTTCAGGTGATTTGCTTGGACTATTGCCTATCTAAATCATCTAACACTTGAATACAACATTTAACAGTAGCATAGAGGTGAGTATTATACAGGCTGTAATACTTATTGTAATACCAATCCTTCAAAAAGCAGTATGCTGTAAGTTCTAATGATATGGAACGGGTTGTAAAGCCAGTTGGGCAATGTTCTATTTTAGAGCAATTTTTCAGAGTTGAAAACCAATAGTCTATCTTTCAGTATCAGTTATTAATTCTAGATACACTGACGGCACTTATTACTCACCACAGTGACTAGTCCATCACTTTGAGAACAATAAACACACATATTTTTCCAGTTACCAAATTTTAGTGTTTGAGTGCTAGGAAACTGAGATACAATTGATATTACGTAGAAAAAGCTGTCTTGAATCACAGGGAGAAATTGATATCTATTGTTCATACAATCATAGATCTAGAAGAGGCCAAAAGGGCCATTGAGTCCAGCCCCTTGCCATGCAAGAATACACTATCAAAGCATTCCTGACAGACGGCCATCCAACCTCTGTTTAAAAACCTCCAAAGAAAGAGACTCTACCACACTCCAAGGCAGCACATTCCACTGTCAAACTGGTCTTACTATCATGAGCCCTGGTGGCACAGTGGTTAAATGCCAGTACTGCAGCCACAAGGTTGTGAGTTCGATCCTGCCAGGCTCCAGGTTGACTCAGCCTTCCATCCTTCTGCAGGTTGGTAAAATGAGTACCCAGCTTGTTGGGGGCCATTAGCTAACGCATTGTAAACTGCTTAGAGAGCACTTAGCTGATAAGCTGTATAGAAATGCACATGCTAGATGCAATCTCTTTTCATGAAGTTTGAAGCCATTGCTCTGTGTCCTGGTCTTCGGAGCAGCAGATAAGAGGCTTGCTTCTTCTTCCATATGACATCCCTTCAAATATTTAAAGATAGCTATCATGTTGCCTCTTAACCTTCTCTTCTCCAGGGTAAACACATCCAGCTGCATAAACTGCTCCTCTTAGGGCATGGTTTCCAGGCCTTTTACCATTTTGATTGCCCTCTCTGGATATGTTCCAGCTTGTCAATATTTATCATTTACTGCATAGGCATCGTGGAATGATTTCACATTCTAATGCTGTAGGTTCAGTATGGATACAGACTGTGTGCAGATACTTTTTATTTATTGTTTAGAATAAATTGCATTCAATTTTTAAAAATAGGTATGGGCTATTGTTTAAACTACAATCAGTCAGAAACAGCTATAAGTAATAATTTTGTAGTTTAGTATAATATGCATTGCAACTCTCACCTGCCCTAAAAATAATACCCTTTTGGAAAACAAAAACATTTTTCCTTTCATACACAGTCATCAAAATAAAAATAATTTAGACATTAAAAAACAATCAATCAAATACTGATAGCAATTTACCTTCTTTGAGGTTGAATTTATTATCCTTATTATTTCTTAACAGAAGTGCTTAATAAACATCCTATCAGAATATATTACTTTCTTTGTAAATCTTAGTCTCATTTACAGTATCTGGCAAAAGTCTATGTCTAATTAAGCTTGATTAATGGCACGCAAAATGAATTGTGCAGAGAAAGCATTTTCAGATTCAGGTTTCCCTCCACAGAACTTAAAAAATATTAGTTAAAAATATTGGTTGGAATCCTGTTGATTAGTTCCAACTAGTGTAAAACCATTTAAATTGAATGGTGAATCAGCACATAGGTAAAGTCCATTGATTCAATGGGTTTTCTCTAGTCAAGGGTAACAATAGGAAATAGGCCATTTTCTTTTAAAAAAAAAATCTGGCTGGGATTCTGTTGGGGAGTTACAATAAAGGGCTATGCAGTGACTCCCGTCCTAATTCTCAATTATGGTCTCAGGAGAGAGAGATGCTGGCCGCTAAAGGAGGAAACACAGACACACAAATACACACAAATATGGGAGAAAAAAGGCCGCAGCTTTATTTGGTTACAACTGTTACAAGGGTTGGCATTTGGATGAGTCTGGATCCAGGCACCAGCCAACCCGCCTCTTGACTGATGAGCCCAATTGATCAGCACCTGCTGTGCCCAGAGTTGGCAGGTGCTGAAATCACCAATCCTCTGAGTGCAGGGGTGGCATCCGCATCCATTGACCTGCCAACACCCATTGCACCGCCTGAGGATAACTTCACATGGAGGCACTAACATACCAGTTCTGGATCCAGGACCCATGCCAACCGCCAACAAAGGCAAGGACCAATGCATGCTCCGTCTTCTGCCAACCCTTTTCAGCTGTAGCCAAATAGGCAAAACAAAAACAAGGCCTTCCCCTGCCAAAACTGGTCCCCAATGGCAGTCACACAGGCAACCTCTGCCCCCACAGGTAAAGAAAAGCCGCCACATCCACAGCACATCCTGCATAGTTTGAAGCTGCACCTCACTGGCAGGCAGCTGACAAATAAGGAGCTCACGTCACTGCCCCTGCACACTTCCATGGCCCTTCTTCACCTCCATTTGTCCCCCAGCTGTAGGTGTCGCACGTGGAATTGGAACTCTCTTTCCATGCCCTGAAACTAAAGAAAGAATGTTACCACTCCCAAACAACCAAGCCTGGCCTGGTGTAGCCCACAAAAGCCCCAGATCTCCATTGCCTAATTCTATTGAAGTCTTGATCCACCAAGCCCCATTGAGCAGCCAAGGTGGCTGCCCCTATTCTGAAGGAATGGCCACCGAACTCGAGTGGTGGCAGTCCCAGCGAATGGAGGGCAGACCTGAACACTGCCACCAGCTGGAACCTGGAAAGCAGTGAGCCATCCTGGTGGACGAAAAGATACCCAGGGCTGGGTGGGCACACTCTCAAATATTTGCGCACTGCCCTGGTGAACCAGAGGCCCTGAGTTGAACGGTGGCCCCCCTGGCCAAGCTGGTCACACTTGGACCGCCTGACCCTGAAGCTGACAGCTTCATCTGAGACATGGACATCGCCAACCTGACTTGTCAGCCTTGGACCCAGCTACTAGCTCATTGGCCCAGAAAGGCCCCAAAAATGCCACTGTGAATGCAGCCCTAAAAAGAATGGCCTCCTCCTTGCCTCAGCATGAGGCAAGCAATTGCTGCCTGAGAAGGCCGAAAATGACAAGCTGCCTGCAATTAACCCTCCTAGGTGCTAACCTCTTCCACCTCTCTATTGTCTTCCTGATGAGAAAAGAACCACAAGGATCAGCAGACCCTTTGACCTTGCTGAAAAAGTATATCCCTGCTAAGTGGAGTGATATAGAATGCAGGGGACAAACCTAAATCCCTAAGGTGTGCAATGAACCTGTCGTTCTGAAACTGGCCAACCTGACCGAGTCCCACTCTTTCTGCAGAAGGCCAGGAACCTGTCCACAGCCCTAGAGTAAGCTCAGAAGGTGGCCAGAGCAACCAAATTAATAACGTCTTGCTTCACTCCCAAGGTTCCAGAGCTCCTCCGGGAATGCCGTTGGTTGCAGGGCTGCCTCTGTTGCCAACTGCCGAAACCTCTCCACCTGAAATTGAGACAGGGAGTCTGCAAAGCCATTATCCATGCCTGGAACGCAGCAAGCTGAGAATGTAATATTAGCGTGCAAACAAGACAAAACAAACCTGCAAACAAGTTGTATAACCCTCCCTGACTTGGGAGATTGTCTGTTAACAACTGCCACAACTGCCTGGTTGTCGAACCAAAAGCAAACCCTCTTGTTGCAGAAAAGGTGACTCCAGATGACCACCACTACCACAATGGGGAAAAGTTCAAGGAAAGTGAGATCACGTCTGATTCCCCTCCCCCCGGAGCCAATAGGTGGGCCACCTTTGAGTGCACCAATGCCTAGCATAGAACACACCAAACCTGGTACTGGCACTTGTGTTGGAGTGGACCTGCAGACAGCCCCAGGATCAAGGACATCTTGCCAGAGGGAAACCTTGTTAAAACTGTCCAAAACATTTGCCCAGATGGCTAGGTCCTCCTTAACACTGTGTGTGATGCAAATCCCATGGTGCGAAGCCCTGATGCCTGCTGTGATTCTGGCCAGCCAAGCACAGAAAGCTCTGCCTGGGGAAACAACCCTGCAGGCAAAGTTAAGATGGCCCAGTAGGTCCTGGACCTCCTTGACAGCATGCGGAGAAGACACTTCCGGAGACCCTGCAACTTATCAGGGGGCAGACATGACAAACCCCAAACCAAGTCCAGTGTAATGCCTAAGTAGACCAACAAACTAGAGGGGCCCTCTCCTTGCCTTCCACCAGGAGAACACTCAGCTCCTTGGCCAGGGCCTCAAAGACCTCCAGCAGCCTGGCACACTCCCCTGAATTGGCTTTCCCCACCATAAGAAAGTCATCTAGTAGTGGGTAACAAAGGCAGACCTAGTCTAACCTTTATGGCCCATTCCAGGAAAGTGTTGAAGGTCTTAAAGGTGAACAACTGACAGAACTTCCCATTGCCATAGCCTTGTTGTAGTATCTTGCCTCATTGAATTTGAAGCCTAGTAAGCAGAAATCATCAGGGTGGACTGGGAGTAGTTGGAATGCCGCCTGGATGTTGCATTTTGCCATGAGAGCTCTAGCACCACATGACCTAACCAAGTGGGCAGCCTGATCAAAGGACCCGTAGTACACAGAACAGAGTTCCAGGAGAATGACATCATTAATAGATGCATCTTTGGGGTGGAAGAGGTGATGAACAAGCTGGAATTCCCCAGGGGTTTTCTTTGGAATGACCCCCGAGGGGGAAACTCTCAGGTTAGCAAAGGGAAGGGCAGAGAAAGGCCTGGCCACACTCCCCACCTTGCACTCCCTAGCTATCTTGTTTGCTACCACCTGGGGGAGGTCATGAGCTGACTTTAGGTTGTTGGATTCCTAGGCCCTGTGGGGGCCCACTGCGGGGATCTTGAAGCCCTGGGAAAAACTCAATCTAATGAAATCCACAGCCGCCTCATTGGGGTAAAGCTCCAGAAGGGGCAACAGTGTGGAGAGCCACAC
The DNA here is from genome assembly GCA_948474755.1 of Ctenosaura bakeri. Taxonomy (NCBI): domain Eukaryota; kingdom Metazoa; phylum Chordata; class Lepidosauria; order Squamata; family Iguanidae; genus Ctenosaura; species Ctenosaura bakeri. The sequence continues at coordinate 141,203 of CAOLHI010002733.1, read as the reverse complement.
TGGGGTGGTAGCCAGGGACACCCCCCCGAGCTGGGGCTAGTGCTAAATACTGAGACCCCCACTGGCAGGGCCAGTGACAGTGGAGGACCCACTGTCTTTCTTACCTCTAGAAGTCCCACTAGGGCAACCTGGGCGAAAGGGCTATGGACTACTGCCCAGCCTGGGGCAATATGACTTAGCATGGGGCCCCAAGCAGGACTCACAGCAATGCTCAAATTTGCAATGTGCTCACTGACTTTTGCCAAGATTGAACTCCCAGACCAGCAAGCAATGTTGGAACCTGCACCCTTGCCCTTAAGGTGAGGTCCCGCAAGGACAAGCCAAAGCTTATCATTTATCAAGTCCCAGTGAGCATGCTCACTTTGGGATGACTGCTTGTGAAAAGCAGAATCATATTCAATGGCTGCCGTATCACTGGCTAATTCCCATGCCTTTAATACATTGCTCAGGTGGTTGGAGAGGTGCCAACTCCTGTCAGGAAAAGCTGCCTGAACCACACCCATGAATAAAGCATAGCCTGCCAACCAGTTGCTGAACAAGTGTTCAACAGACCTAGCCTTGTCCTTCTACTTGCTTTCCTTATCCTTCTTAGGAACTAGCACCTCCTCCCCCTCTGGCTTGAGAAGAACAAAAACATTCACATAATAGCCATTCAGTATGCGCTCCCTAGTGCATTTATCCAAGTGGATTCCATGTGAGTCCTTATGGTGTCAAATGAGTTAAACTGGGCAGTGACCACCGCATCCCGATCTTTAGCCCACAAATCTTGTAGCCCACCAGAGCGCTGGGACCTGGCGACCTGCCTCTTGATGGCCAAGATGGTATGCCCAGTGCGTGAGCTGCCACAGGCCAATAGTCTCTCCTACCCGGTGCGTGGTCTGAGGACTCGCCTAACGATCCATTGCTGTCTGATTCCTCCTTACTGTGCCGCCTCCTGTGCTTCTTGCTCTTACTCTTCTTCCTGCATTTGCCCCTTCTTTTCTTGCTGGGTAATTCTTCCTCAGATCTCTTGGAATGTTCTGAGTCACTGCTTGAAGGGGACTCATCCTCTTGAGGCCTCCTAGTTCTGTCCCTTTTTGCCTGTTGGCTGGAAGCTCCAGTCTCATCTCTTCCACCCTCTGAAACTTTACTTGAGCCAGCTGCTTGGGACCCAAACTTCTCAAATTTCTCTGCCAGCTTTTTAAGAGTTTGTGAGATGCCTTGAAGCAAAGTAGTGTTCTCCTGAACTTGATCTGTGCGGGTTGCCTGTGTTGCCCCACTTCTTGTACCTCTGCTCCTGCCAGAGGCTGGAGCCAACTCCTCCCAGGATCTGCAAGGCCGCCCTTCCTGACCTACTGCCATGTTACTCTGGTGCCCTTTCCCAGCTGGCGTGTTCCCTCTAGAAAAAAAACTGTGAAACCACTCTCCAACTGGTGTTGTGAGTGAAGGAACTGTCAATGTCAGGCGGCGGCTTTAAGCAGACACAGAGGCAGGAGCTGAGTTTATGGCTTTTAGTAATAATCAAGAGGTTACGTCACCCAAAACAAACAGAGGCAGCCAGCTCAACAGCAAGGATTAGCCTAGAACAGAAAGCCCATGATACAGGATGCAGATTCCCGGGTGGTAGACGGTTGTTGCCCCATGCCCAACTCCCCCCAGTGTCTGTCTTAAATACCCAGTCTTTAGCCCAGCTGGGGCTGATCAAATGTCCATTGGCCCAGCTCACAGCAGGAGGCCCTCAGACTTCAGATGCTTCTCTCGCAGCCGCTGTGATCTGTGAACCGCCTCCTTCTCCAGCCACCTCTGGAGGAACGTGGGGGGAGGGTCTGCTGCAAACTCCAGGCTGGAGTCAGAAACAGCAGCTTCTGTCGAGCCCAAAGCACTGGTCTCCTCTGCTGCAGGTACTGGCTCGGGATCCAGCCCTGGGACAGCTGTGGGGTCACTGGCAGGACCCTCCCTTGACTCTGCAGGAGCCCCCTCTCCCACCAAGGGATCCTCCCCCGGTTGGGAGTCCAAGTCCAACTCAGAGTCCCCGTCTGAATCGGCAGCATGCTCAGCCTGGCTCATGACAGGAGCCAGGGGACCCCACACGCTGGAAAGGGGGGAGGTGGAGAGGGTACCCAGTGGAATGCTTGTGCTGCAAGACAGCTGGAGAGAGAACAGAAGCAGTAGGGTGGGACTAGCCAGGGGGCACCCGTGCAGATGGGGAAGAGCAGTAGTGATTTCATCTCAATGGCCCTGATAAGGGCTTTTACTGAGTGAGACAGCTCTGGTGGGCAGCAGCTGCCCAAAAAGACCTGTGGCTAGGGGTCTTTTTGTGGGAGGTTAGGGTTGGTGCAGCATGATAGCCCTTACAAAGGCTTTGGCAGTGAAACCAGTTCTTGGTGGACAGAGGCCACCTGCAGATGTCCCTCACTGCCCGCCAACACTTAATTTCTGCCTCTGCTTCTTGCCTTGACGCTTCCACTTGCCACTTGCTGCGCCTCCTGGCTCCTCTCTGCTGATCCTCTCTGAAGAGATGCCTGGAACAAAGTGAGAGCTGGCTGGAGAAGGGCCAGCTTATAAAGCCCTTTCCCTGACCAGAGGGAAAACTGCAGGAGCCTCTGGCCAGGGAAGGAGTCAGCCAATTATCCAGCCAATGAGGCTCCTGCAGGTTTAAACTCATTGGCTGCCAGGGGAGATATCCAGATGCAGCCAGCCCCAAAGCATGCTGGGAAGAAGAAAGCTGGAGGAGACCAAGCAGCTGCCGGAACTCCCCAAGCTGCAACGTTACCACCCGGTAAGTTGGGCAGCCACTATTATCAGGCAGCAGCCACTGCAGTTTATGGGAGTCTGTTGCCCTATTGATCGGGAAGCAGCTAAATGATGTTTCCATTTCTTCTTGGTAATGATCTCAGGTGCAACATGCAGAAGCAGGACCTGTCATAGTTCTCCCTTCTGGCAGAGATTTTTCATGTGAGAGTGGGTGTGTGCAACCAGCCAGCTGCTTCCTGAACAGAGAAATGGACTCCCATTGACTGCAGTGGCTGCCTGGTAAGTGGGGATTAGGGGATATTCATGATCTCTATCATAGGAATCATGAATACAAATATATGTGTAACTCTACGTTAAGCCTTCATAGCTGCCCAATATGATTCCAGTCACAATTAGTTTCCTCAACTATGGGTCAGTAGTTTTAAATTTAAATCACAAACACAATGGTGCTCACTGTGAAGTTTCCTTTTCTGCAGTAGCGGAGAGGGAATTCTTATTGTGGGTCTTGCTTCTATCATGTACTCCAGAGGCAGGGCATAACTGATCAACTTCCTCCATCCTACGTGAGAGAGGCTAGCCTCTCCCCCAGTGAAGGAACATCAAGCTCCAATCTGCTCTATAAGAAGAACCTGTTACCTCAACCAAAAACAAAGGAAAATGCCAGAAAAGGACAGACAAAAGCATGACAACTCCCAGCAAACCCAACAAGGTGGGCAAGATTCATTCCCCACTACTGCAAAAGGAATCTTCATGGTAAGTACCAATGTTCTGTTCGCCTGCACTGTGTAGAGGGAATCCTTGCTGTGGGACCTAACCAAGTGCTCCTCACAGGGTGGGCCCAACCCACAGTAACCTTACTGAAGCACCATCCTCTGCAACTCATACCTCCCAAAGGCCACTGGGATTTGCAGTTTAGGGAAGGGAATGTAGAATTCTCAACCAGAGAGCTCTTTGGCCTCAGTAAACTACAAATCTCAGAATTTCACAGGATGTTGAAAGTGGAATAATAGCACTATAACAGTGCAGTGCAAAAATGGCCAAAGTCTCAACCATCTGAACACTCTCTTTTACATAGTAAGTTCTTGAAATTAAACAAATAATCTCACCTACAAATGGAAGATAGGACAGCTTAGAGGTCTATGCACATCAGATTTGTGCCACTCAGAGACCCTAATGCACTGGAATAATAACTACTAAAAATAAGACTATTCACATCAGAAACTTGAGATTCATTGACCTCAGTGGACAAAGAGGGACAATAATAATGCCTGTCATGAGCCAGTGTAGTATAGTGGTTTGAGTATTGAACTAGGACTCTGGAGACCTGGGTTTGAATCCTTGCTTGGCCATGGAAACCCACTGGGTGACCTTGGGCAAATCACACTCTCTCATCCTCAGAGGAAGGAAAGGCAAATGAACCCTCTGAACAAACTCTGCAAAGAAAACCCCATTATAGGGTCACCTTAGGGGACACCATAATTCAGAAATGATTTGAGGGTACACAACATACACACACACACACACACACTCTATGTACATACAACTGATAAGTTACCTGTCTGACAGTATAAAGCTGGTTTGTGGGTTTTCTTCTGACTGTGGTATTATGTGTCAGCCCAAAAACTGAACCCTGTTGAACCCTGGCAACTGCTGCTGTCTAGGCTTGTGTCTAGTATTTTACTTGAATCCAGATTTGAATAGTTTCTTCTTCTTTTAGGCAAGGAAGGCAATACTTGTCCTTTGTCTCAAACAAAATCTCATCTAGGGCATCCTCAAACAATTTTGAACCTTTAAATGGACTGGTAGCCAAATTAACCATACACTTGGTATCAACATTCCAGTTCTTTAGCCAAAGCTGCTTTCTAGGTGCTACTTTAGCTGCCATGGCACAAGATGCAAACTATACTGAATTCAGACTGACATCTGCCATACAGGTAGGTATCTTGGCAAGTTTGTTAATGCCCCTACTGGTACTTGATGAAGTAAATTCTTTGTCCAGTCCTGGCAAACAGAGATGTCACTGAGACTACTCACATAGCCAAGGCATTAGTTCCATGAATGCTATGCAAACAGGCCTCTAAATTCTTGTCCTTAGCATTTTGGGTCGGGGGAGTGCCATCTTCATCCCTGGGAAAAAGGGCCCTTGAAATGAGACCTGATAGTGGAGCATCAATAAGAGGCATTTCAAATTTCTCCATGGTCTCAGCTGGTGGAGAATAAAAATGTTTTGCATAATCTGTCGATTTGGTAGGCCTCAGCCTGCCCATTCACTTTCCAGAGTCTCAGCAATAAATTCAGGGAACAGGGTAACAATAACATCCTCCCTGACTCCAGCACTTATTTCTGGTATTTTCTCAGCACCTTCCGTGCTAGGTTGCCCAGAATTCCTCAGCAGAATGGCAGTCTTCTACAGCAGACAAACATGAAGTGGTGCACTCTGATGAACCTTCCCTCCCTCTTCCCGAGAGGGTTCCCTTCCTTCTCTGTCATGGGGGGGGGAGCTGAGGATGAGCCTTCAAGTGGCCACATGGTAGAGGAGATAAGCTTTCTCTTATACTTAGCAGAAGGCCTCTTTATGCCAGACCCCACTCCTTTCCAAAATCCAGACCTATGGAGGTCCTGAGAAGATGCTGAGTACTTGTAAGAGTACCTCCTCCAAAAACATTTCAAGCATGAGTGCCCTCTAGAAGACATGTGCAAGTTTGAGTTGTCATCACTGCATGTGTGCTGGCATTTTTCATGCCTACAATGGTTTTCACATGCTTTTGTCCATGTGCTGGGCTATTGCTGCTGCAGCTGCAGCCACTGCTGCTATTTCTTGCCTGTCCTCCAACTTCTGGGCCCCAGCTGCTTGCCAGGCAGTAAACAGAATCCATCAACAAAGGTCAGGAGTAGAAACTGGCCTTCAAGACTAAGGGATAGAAGAGGAGCAAAGGAAACAGCATTATATACCCACACAACAACAGGTGCTGCATTTTCCATCTTGTTTGCTTCTGTGGCTCCCAGTCCAGGAGCAATGCTCCAAGCCTCAGCAGCCTAGACAAAAGCAGCATCAGATCAACCAAGGAGGGCAGACTGACTGGCTGCATACACATGCCCTCCAGATGCTGCTTGAGTAGCCCACACTGTCCTAGTTCCCAGATCTGAGGAGAGCTTTTCCCTCTATACATCTTTCCCTCCCAAACAAGTTCCTTCCCATTAGGGTAGAGTTCCAACAAAATGTAAACTGGGCTCATGCTTGCTTAAGCACAAAGCCCTGCACTGGCATTTGGGTCCACAAATGTGTTTTCTGTTTTGTATTGGCAACCAACTGTAAGACATCACATAACTAGCAGCTCTCATTCTGTTTAAATATGTGATTTTTGTCTGAGGAATGTAGGGCAAATTCATGTAACGTTCTGAACATGTTGCACATCTAGTTGCCAGTAGAAGCGCCAACGACCCTAACCATGATATGGAAGTCCTATTTCAATTACATTTTCTTCAAAATAAATCCACTTATTGCTGTAACAAAACACTAGATACAAGTGACAAATGGTATCTTCAGGGGTTTCTTTTTATTGCACAGTGAAAAGGGGAAACAGCAATTACAATGAAAGAATAATGAATATGGAAGTACCTGCAATTCTGACACAATTTACAGAAAGATATGAAGAACTTAATCTGTTTGGAACACCTTGAAAAGTCAGCTCATTCTCATTTGTACTCCTGCCACACAATCAAGTTCATATGAACTTCCCTTGTACAGTCAGATCATTCATTCATCCAGCTCGATGTTATCTAGTCTGACCAGCACTGGCTTCCCAAGGCCACAAAAGCTAAGGTTTTTTTCCCCTACCTGTGACCTTTTAAATGGCAGATGCTAAGGACTGAATGTTGGGTTGTCTGCAAACAGTACATATGCAATACCTATGCCTTCTTTCAATTCAAACCAGCACTACCAGATTTTCAAGCCATCCTGTCTGAATGAATATGCAGCAAATTGTTTTCTTTTCTGAGTCTGATTTTAATAAAACAAAAATACTATTACAAAGTTTAAATGGATATTGTATTCAGCTCAATGACTTCACTACAGGGGAATTATGTGCCCCTTAAGTTGATAGGCTTACTCCAGAATTCAGTGATTTATACATAAAAGCCTTAGCTTTTAGAATCAACAATCTACAACTCAAATACTTGGCAACATTTGAATTGAGAAGGCAGTGACGGAAAGAGCTCTGAGATATCTTTAAGACCTCAGGTCTCAAATTATGTTGGGCAAGGCATGATATTTCTAGAAGGATAGCATCAACTGATGCCAGCTCTCCTTATTCCACCCAAAGTTTGGCACTAAAATTGCCGCACTCTATGCAGAATAACTAAAACAATCCTAGTGACTGACATCATGGATTTGTGAGAATCCTGTACCAGACTGCTCCTCTGAGGCTGATTGTTGTCTTAGGAAGAAAATCCCTATCATCTTGGTGTTTTGGAGAGGCCTTCTATCCTATACGGAAAAGATTTTACTTTAGTTATATTAAAGCAAGTTTACATGCTGCCAGATATAATGTATCTGATCCTACCACCCACAGTACCTCCCTTTAGATAATAGTTTCTTCCAGGATTTTGATAATAAATGCCTGAATTCAAAAAGGAGTTGTATGGTGCATTCACACCTCCCCCCAACAAGATAAAAGAAGGGAGCAGAATAAGCAGAGATTATCTGCAATTTTTGTCTTGGGAGTACTCAGTGTACTAAATAGTCTCAGAGAACTATAGATTGGGGGAGGAGGAAGTGTAGGCAGAAATAAGTAAAACCATCTGCCTCCATGAGCCAAACACAAATAATCCTATTCTAATTTGGGGCCAAATGAAATTCTGGAAGAACTCAATTGTTTTCATACTTCCCTGTGGTTTTAGGAAGGAGTTGGAGATATCCTGCTACATTCCATTTTTAGTGCTAGTATTGAAATAGTGGCCCAGTAATCTTGCATATACACACAGGATCTTCACAGCAACCTGAATGCAAGAAATCTCCAATCCCTGCTGAAAAGCTAGTAGTGGGCAAGGGGCAGAAGGAATAATCACTCTAGAAGGCAAGGCTTAACTCTGAGATCACTGCCCAAATGGAGGCCATTCAATTTCACCACATCTCATTCTTCCATGAGAAAACAGTGTCAATCTGATGCATTTCAAGAACACTATATCTCAGTTGTTTTTTAAAATTTTAAAGCAAAAGGCATGTGTTAAAGACAAAAGATATCAAAATACAGGCATCCTTGACAAAACTGCATACTCTAACGTAGGAAGAAGCTAGAAGAGAGAACCAGATTTATTGCTCAACTGACGGTGGAAAAAATACTTTCAAGTTTAAGGCAGTCTTAATCATTCAGCTACTAAAATGCCCACAATATTTATCATCACTATTTAAAAAAACCTATCAGCATATTTACGTTGTCATGAGTCATTTTAACTCCATATTCCAGTGATGGTGTCTTTTATACATCTGAGGCAGGGCTTCATTTTGAAGTTGCTACCCAATTATTCTTCATCATTTCACAGATAACTCAGGAGAGAGTACATTCATGCATATGGTGTCAAAGAATATGTTTCCTTTTGCAAAAACCTTTAAAATCAGTGTGTTTTTGCTCTTTTTGCTCTTTAGCAACTTTTAAATCTAAGTTAGAAAAGTATAAAAAGAGTTTCGTTTTGGGATCTTAAAAGAATCTTCACTTGCAATAAGAAATACCTTTAAGTGCAATGTTGTTTGATCACACATAACTGTCTTTCTTGTTTTCAATGTTTGATCATATTTAGTAGCAATTAGGTCATCAAATCTGCTTCATTTCTTATCTCTGTGCTGATCAAAGGGACTAGCAACCCAGTCTTATTTACTACTGCAACAGTATACCAGGGCATGGAGTCAGATGCTAGCATTCTCTTTCTAGAGGACTGAGCATGGACAGAAAAAGAAAACAACAACAACACATAAGTCTTGTGGATCAACAAGAGCTTCAGGCATCACCTCTGAGGCATCACTGTGCAAATATCTATCAAACAGTATGAGAAAGGAACAGATTTCATTACATGGGATCCAAGTTCTTTCAACCTTATAAATCGAGAGATGATGCATATGTATTATTTATAGGTTTTACAGAAATTGTTTTTAGAACCCGGATGAGTACTTTCATATAGCCCTGTCCAACTTCTCAGGTATGGGACACAGTGGTAACAAGAATGGTGCAAACTACTGCCTGAGCTACTGTAACAACATAGTCACAATGTTTACTGAACTAATGTATGAAAAACATTGTGAACACTAAAAGTGTGGTATGTGTATGTTAAATACTATTATTACCATTTTATGGTTTGAAAATTACCTGACTCTTTTGAGAAAGGTGTACAACAGAAGGATTACATACTGTCCTCTTTCAAGTGCTATCCTTGAGTTGCCTTTGGATGGAATCAGACATTGCCAAACAAACGTTATTTTTAAAAAATGAAAAGGAGTGCCATTTTAAAAATATGAAAACAGCCACGGAAAGCCAGGAAGAAGCCTTTCTCCTCTGTCTGCTAAATATATCATACTTTTGCCTCAAACAAAACAATATGGAGTGAGGTGAAAAGAAAATTGAGGGGTGGAGGTTAACAGATAGAGAGGAAAGCTTTAAACAGCCTGTCCTCCAGTTGCTGTTCTGCTATCAACTACAACCTTCCAATACCGTTTCTCATAATCATAAAAAGAAAAGATCCAGAATGCCACTCTCTGTCTAGGTTGGCCACAAGCTGCTCTGCAGAGAATATGATCACAACTGTTCCAGAGAATAACAATACCATATTTATATGGAAGACACCCTGGGATTTATAGTCAAAAAGTTACAGCCATAAAACTGTTTTATAATACCATAGTTAGGCAGGATGGCACAGTTTGAGCTACATCCTATGGATATCAAACTGCAGCACTGTAAATCTAACTAAAGCCATATCAAGGCATTGAATGCAAACTCTGTAAATGCACCTCCTAACAACACTTTCCCCCACTGCTGTCCCTTTCAGGTGAAAAAGTAAAGAATGATAATCATATTACTGATGAAAAATTCAAGCTCACTGATGGATTTAAGAGCCATTATATGTCTTCCCATTAAGAGTGACAGGCTCTTCACAGCGGATTAGGAATTCAAGAAATTGACCACAGTTGGCTATTGTTCTTGTATATCATCCTGGCTGTCTGACCACCATTTCCAATCTGTTTTCCCTTTAGTTTTATTATGAGTCACTAGAAATATACAGAGATTTCACATATGCTGTTTCATTTTGTTTCTGAAAGCAAAAGTTGAAGGTACTGCTCAGAAACATAAAGATGCCAACACTGCAAACATATATAGGCATGGTTCAAATTTCATGCAGGAAGCCACTGACAAAAAGATACATAAACCAAACTGGTTTCAGGGTGGGTTCCCCCCTGATATATCAGTTGGAATTGGGGTACTCAAATTCAACAGCTAATTTAGTATTTTACAGTGTGTGAGGAAACAGTAATACAGATATTTAAACTATCTGCTTGAAAATTTAAATCATTGTAATTCTTTGTTTGGCTCACAGGCCCAATTGTATTCAAATAATTTTTTTGTTCATAAACTCTTGTTTTCAAAATAATACACATAAAATAAATATGCTAGAGTCACCAAGGAATAGGTTTTGGTGTTCACTCCCCACTCTAGCTTTGCTCCTGTGACAAGGTGTTACCAGAACTCTTGCTGGACTGCTTCTCAAGGTATGTTCTCTTTAGCGCCCATGACATTACAATCAGTGGTTGACTAAGCTATTCAAGCATGTCTTCAGCTGTTTTGTTTTCACTCATTTCAAAATTGTTCTTGGAAGAAACATTGTTTTGGACAGTCCTTTTTAAATTGTGCCTAAGTGAACTAAAATATTTCTAAGTTCTAGATATTTACCCTAATTGGTTCAACAAGTTTGTTTGTGTGACCCTACTGTTAACTATTTCATCATTTTATTATGAACTGGGTTTGAAATGTCTGATCTAAATGAAATTAATGCCTGTCCCTATTCTCAGTGGGGTTTCCTAAAACAATAACAATTTGAGGTAATTAATTCCAAATTCCAAATTAATCCTCTCTTCTCTGTCAGAATCTATTTAATATTATTTTTTATTAAATCTGGTTTAGTAATAGACCTTGCAAAACCATAATTAGAATAATTTTTTTAAAAAAATTATCAGAGCAACTATTGTAAACTGGAAGTATCCATGTTTTCCAAGTAAGCAGGGCAAACACTGAAGAAATGAGCTTTTGGAACAGTGGAAATAATCAAGAAATTAACAATTAAACCTCAAGATCTTTTCAAAGAATGTATACTTTGAAAAGTATGTACAGATACTGTTGGTAAGATCAATAAAAGCCACTGTAGTGGTTCCTGTTCTGCTTGTATGTAATGCAATGGATTGCACTGTGTCATAAAAATGCAGCAATGTGAATTTTCTAAGCACATATTCAACTACACTAAAAATTGTCTTTTACATTATATTGCTGTGTGAGACATTACTGTCAAAAAAAGAGTCAAAACAATTTTGCTGATTCTTAGGACGAGAAACAGATCTTCAAAAAATAGTACCCTTTTACTATACAGCTGTATATTCTAACTGCAGCTACAGTGCAACTGCATTTGTCATTCGTGACTCAACTAACCAAGCACATTTTGGCAAAGTAGTTAAAATAACTCACACCAAAAATGCATATGACAGTCTTACAAAATTCCCTCTATTCTTGCTATTTCGGTCCCATAAAAGGTCTTTCTAAGGGAAACAATTGGCTACTGTAAATTACGGGATTTTGAAATTTGGAACGAAGACTTCTTTCTGAATGTAGGTGCCACCCATCAAAGAAGAAAACTGAGTTATCGATTTGCTTTATACTTGGATGCATCCCTGGGTTCACTGCTAGGGTTGCTCCAGTCATCAGCTTCTGGGGTTGTCTTGTAATGTCGCCAGGCTGACTTATTAAAAACTGGCAGTCTTTCAAATGATTCACTGGAAAGAGCCTAAAGAAAGAAATTACAAGAACATGCTTCAGATCTCCACAGCAGATGAACAATGAGTACACTTCATCTAGAGACTTATCACCATACTCAACTGAAGAGGGTATGTCCTCCATATGAACTGACACTTTCTCTTTACTCTCATCATACAATTTTTGAGCCATAAGGGATACAATTGCATATTGATATTCCCTTGCTATGCGTATGCATAAATATAATATCTGAATCTGAAGTGACTGCCTAGTCCTGGATGGCATCAGTCTAATATGAGCCCCTTAGAAAAAAAACGAAGTTTCAGATGTACAATGTCCCACTGTACAGGATACAATTTATTATGCTACCACTTCCATATGAAAACATTGTTTCTCCCTTCCTACTAATCAGCCACTAGTAAGATTATGGCGGAAAAAAGGATTAATAAAGCAAAGGATGACCTTTGCTGCAAAAAAGATGCAGTGCATACTGATTCACAAAAATCTTAATACTTATCCAGGAAACATTCTAAGAATATGAAAAAACCCCTTTAACATTGCAATTTAGAGCATACCAAGAGGCAGCACACATATGTACTTTCACAGAACACTTAACACTGCATAATATACACCAATTATGTTAAATTAAATCCTTCCTTATGATGTCTAACATGAATACACAGTTTTAAAGCATTAGCACATATCCTAAGCCTTTAGCCAGTCATAAAACTTGCACAGTCATGAGGAAAACATAAAAATAGCTTTATTGATCTGTCTCCCTTACAAAGAAATCAAGTTTATTACCTTCAAATAAATTACAGCATCAGTGCCCACACCTTCCATTGAGTACAGTTTGAGATCACCTTGAAAATATCTAGCATAAAGACGAGAGATTGGCAGGCCATATCCATATCCAGCCTAAAGAAGAAATCAATCAGATGAGAATTGAAAAGCCAACTGTTGCATTCAAGTAACACCTTTGACATTCCTGGGGGTCAGAAGCAGGAAAAAGGACACTGAAGTTGCACACTGGCAGAATGTCTCTCGTATGACCCTTACTTTTGAGCAGAACAATATTCCAAAGGATATCACCAGTCACTGTCACTCACTATGTTTCATTGGAAGGTGAAGCACTTTTTATTTCTACAAATATTCTCTCAGGTTGATCCAAAGGGGAACATTTAATGTGTGCTGGCTTTAAGCACAATTATTTTATTGCTACTTAGATCTGTCATTTTGAGTTTGCTGATTTTCTTTAACAATGTTTGAAAGATGTTGAACATTTTTGCAGAAAAGCAACAAAAAATGCACTGAATACTTTTATAAGTGTGCAATTTTTTCTTTCAAACCTCAGAGCCTGTCAACATTTATGGTTTTCAAGCTATAGAAAAATTATTTTGAATGTGGGAGAAAGAAAAGATCACAATCACACAAAATGATTTCTGACAACATGCACAAATGAACCTAAAATGTGATTGCAGCTTTAGAAGAATGTGGATTTTGTTGTGCTCCCAAGGATGCAGTTACATTAGTAGAGCTGACAGTGATCCACAAGTCATCCAAACAAGTTGATAGTCTTTCAGGAATCTCCATAGTTGCAGTTAGTGCTGCAATATCCCAGTCACTGCTCTGTAGTGCTGTGATTCTGATGGTAGTTTATTATTTGAGATTGTTATTCACAGCAGTCTCTAAACATAGGAGATGTGAAAAAAGCAAGAACTGGAATTCTATCTTTCAGTTAGTCTACTCTGCTAGGTCAATTATTGTTGATAGCATGAAGCAATGAAAGGAAGAAGAAAGTTGTAGAGGAAATAAGACTTGCAATTTTGTCAACAGAAAAGAATTACAAGGATGTATAGAATCCTAACAATGCTCCCAAGTAGTCCTGAACAAGATGATGTCTTTCAAATAAACAAAAATATCTACATATACCAGAAAATCAGTTTATGTTTGTTTCCTCATAGCATGATTTAAAAGAGAACAGAAAATTGGCTCTTTCATGTCCTAAGAATCTGGGCTATGCCATAGAGATGAGCCTTCTCTTAAGACCTGAATTCATGTAAACAATACATTTTAAGCAGTGTTTATTCACAGCTAATAAAGCAAACCTCTTTTAAACAAAACCTGCATCTATGACACACACTAACATATGAAACTGAAGGACATTTGTTTTCCACAATTTTTCATGAAAAACATAAATGAAAAGAAAAACCTGAAAAAAATGCTTTAATATAAACATCGACCCATTTACAAGAGGGACAATAACAAACAAAAACAAATGCAAGCAGAGGATAAGAATACTACAGTCTATCTGAATTTTTTTTTAAAAAAAAACTTTTCCAAGATTTTTTTTATTTTTTATTTATTATTTATTTATTTATTTATTTATTTGTATCCCGCCTCTCCATATGGATCGAGGCGGCGAACAACTTACAAATAGCATGTATTTCGAAACATTTCTATACATGCCCCCAACAAGCTGGGTACTCATTTTACTGACCTGCGAAAGGATGGAAGGCTGAGTCGACGGCCCTTTTCGCACGGGCTTTCCCAGGCGAAATAGCCCCGTGAGCCGTGCGGGAGTGGCGCTCCGCACGACGCACTCCCACTTCCGGCGCTCTCACGGGGCTGCAGCGGCGCGAGCGCGGGGTTTTTGATTTTCGCTTTCAAGCGAAAATCACCCCGCGCTCGCGCTACGCTCCCGGCGCCCACACGCACTCACCTGTAGTGCGGTGCGTCGGGGAGGCGGCCGGGTCGCGCCTCCTTCCCTTCGCCCGTGCGGAAGGAAGGGGCGGGGCGGGGAGCTAGCGCGGCGGATGCGAGAGCATCCTGCTTCGCACGGGCGGGGGGCTGCTCGCGACAGCCTCCTGCTCGCGCGCGCGCGGGGGGGCGGGCGCGACTGTCGCTCGCTCCTGGCGCGCGCGGGGGGGCGGGCGCGACTGTCGCTCCTGGCACGCGCGGGGGGGGGCGGGCGCGACTGTCGCTCGCGCCAGGAGCGAGGGACAGTCGCGCCCGCCCCCCGTGTGCGCGCGCGCGATCGGGAGGCTGTCGCGAGCAGCCTCCCCGCGCGCGCCAGGAGCGAGCGACAGTCGCGCCCGCCCCCCGCGCGCGCCAGGAGCGACGGGCTCCTTTCTTGCGCGCGCGGGGGGGGATGGAGTCGCGAGCCGCCACCGCCTCCGGGACGGTGCCGTTCCCAGCTGGTTCCTTCGGCTGCGGAAGGAACCAGCGGGGAACCGGCAGGCTCCCGAACTAGGCTTTTCCCGCAAGCCGCCCGCCCCCGCTCGCGTAAAAAGCCTAGTGCGAAAAGGGCCAACCTTGGAGCCGGGCAGGATCGAACTCACAACCTTGTGGCTTGCAGTACTGGCATTTAACCACTGCGCCACCAGGGCTCTTTTCATCTGCTCTTCCAAACCTTCCTCATATCAAAGATGCTTGCTCTCTGAACTTTTCTTCTTTGAAATGGATCGTCCATTGTTGTGCAAACTGTTGTATTTATTTTTTGTGTTCCATCTCAAGTATTTTTATAGACAAAATGTTAAGACATAAATGGTAGTATCTACATACTACTCCTGAAGACAGAAAAAGAATGGACCTACATAATGAAAGATTTAGCTAAGAAAGCAAATAATAAAAGGCAAAAATTCAGTCGAGACATGGTATTCTCAGTGGGAGCATGTCAAGCCTCAAATGCTGCCTTCACCCATTGCATGTTAGTATTAGCAGATCTTAGATTCATTTCTGAGATCCCTACACCCATATTAATTCAAGCATTAACATTCACTACGCTCATTTGGTCACTATCACTTCTGGGCACATATCTTTGTTGTTCTTCAGTGGGCAGATTTATAGTATGCACATCATTAAACATCTTTTTAAGTAGTTCAAAAACTGTGATGTCACTTTTTAAAGGGAGAATAAGTACCACTTGTCTCATCTTGCTGAGCCTTCTCTGCATCTCTGCACCACATCTTTAATGATGCTAATGTTGGAGACACTACACACGTCCAGGCTTAGGAGCTATGTATCATGGAAGGTGTGTTGTGTGTGTGTGTTTAGGTTGTGTGGGCAGTGGATACAAAAGTGAAGGAAGCCTTGCTTAGCAAAGCTTGCCTGGACTAGCCCAGGACACAGACAAACCAGGCCTGCTTTCTTTTCTCCCTCATTGGAGAAGTAGCACCCCTTTTAAACTTATTATCACACCATGGCTCACTCCCCACTCTTCTTCACATCCCTGCTTTCCCTAAAACCCACAACCTTTGTGGATAAAGGGCAAAGCTGATTAATGGCTACTCCAAAAGGAATGGATAACCTGTGGGTAGCATGTACTTAAAACTGAAGAAAATACTCTGTGGAGACTGCACTTAATAGAAAAATAGAATGAAATCTTTATTAAAAGAACCAACAAGGGAAAAGGTATTATGGATTCAAACATATTCAAACAAAGTAACACTATTTCTCACAGATATTCAACTATTTGTTTCAAAACGCCTCAGTGTTCACTAACAGAGCATTCACATATGCCCTTTTGGCCCTCCCACCACAAAGGTCTGCTTTGCCTTCAAGGTTGCACCCCCTGATCCCTTTCAGAGGTGGCTTGGTTACTTCTCTGCCCCACACCAGGCCTGAGAACTACCCATTCCCAGAAAACACTCTTTTGGTTTACTGGATGCTCTTGACCCTATGAAACTCCCTGAAGGAATACAACAGGTTCTAGCTCACACTACCAGTATTTATACTATCTGCTGTTTCCCCCAAAGCCCCTCTCTCTGGCTAAGGCTGGGTTCTTCTCAGTCAGACAGCCAATTAGATTAGATCACCCTCTGTTACTAGGCGTTCTTCTCCATCTTAGAGCCCACATTACGACATGATTTAAAACTGGTATCCCTTTTTTTCTTTTTTGGCTGTTGCACTGAAGCTCCAGCCTCTTTTGACTGTGCACTTTATTTTCTATCCTTCTCCTATTCATTCTTACTACCAAACAGAGCTCAAAATTCTTCAGTGTCATTCACGTTGGAGGACTGGGAAACTTTCCTTCATCCTTTCTTTTTCTCCTCCTCAGAGACTTGTGGGTTGGCAGTTATCTGACTAGGCACATTTCTAATTTTCTCTTGTCCCCCTGATCAGCTGTTCCACCATCAGGGGCATGGAATAGTCTTTTATTTTCAGGTCTCAGGCCTTTAGTTTATCTTTTCCACTTTATTTTCTCTCCTCTCTGTTTTTTCTCCATTTTGGTGTAAGTTTTTCAGAGAAGAGCAAATCTGTCTGGTTGGTATGTCAGGACAGAAAAAAAATGTCAGGGAAGAGAGAGGGTCCTAGCAGTCATCACTGAAAATAATGTGGGCTCCTGCCTGATCCAACTGGCACACAGAGATTAACCCAATAGGGAATATCTCTTGTTCAGAAGACAGGGCTCATTATGATTTGTACTACTTATTCACTAGTTATGAATAGCAAGAGAAACCTACACACACACATACACAGAAATAAAAATTAATACCAGAATATGATCGTTAAAATTGGAGTAATTTGGGTATTTAAGCAGTAAAAATAGTCAACCAAGAGGCCAGAATGATGAATCAGAATTAAATAACTTACATCAGATTCAGCATTGACTGAGATACAGTAGAAACAAATGTACTAGGTTCCAATATCTGGGTTTACAAACTGTTGGACTGTGCCTACTCATCACAGACAGCATGATCCGTGGCCAGGTATTCTAGAAGCTGCTGTCCAACAATGTTTGGCAGCTTCAGAAACATAGAAAACTGTCTTATACTAAGTGAAACCACTGGTCTAGTGAAACCACTGGTCTATTGAGCTAAGTGCTATTAACTCTTGCTGGTAACAACTCTCCAGGATTGTAAGCAGAATTCTTTCCTTGTCCTAGCTGGAGATGCTGTTGTTCCCTGGTGATCCTCCACCCAAGCATTAGCCAGGCCTCACTATATTTAGTTTCCCAAATCATGAAGTACACCACGCGCTGGGGGCAACCCTTCTGCAGGTTCAACTTTCTACTCAAATGTTTACTGTTTACACAGTAGTATTAGCTATTTTCAGTTTATTTTATTGGAAAGTTTGCAGGGCTGCTTCTCAGTTTGTGTTTTGCCCTCCAAAACAAAGAGACTCAAGCATCAAATTGATGTGCTATCCATCTGCTGAGAATGGTGCATGCATATTTAAATCAGTCCCTCTTCATTAAATACAGAAACAACAACAGGAAAAGGATCAGATCTCCATTTCTGTCTGAATGGTGACACCAATAAAGTTATGCAAGGCAAGTATATTTTATATCAAATACTGCACAAAATCACAAAATACAAGGATAGAAGAAGCCTTGAAAGGGTAGGTCAGCTTTGACATGTTACTTTTTTTTTTTTTTTAAGAAAAGGATGCTTAATGCTGGCCAATTTGATTCTGAAAGAATAAAACACCTATAGTGTCACTGGTGGCCAGTGCCAGTTCTCTACTGAAAATCATCACTCTCTTGGCTATTTGTCCCTCAAACCATTTTTTATTGTTTTTCATAAATATTCTGCATCTCCATATATCAAACTAAAACTACTCGAAAGAAGAGGGCCATACTGAAAGTAACGCCTGTCAAGTCGTAACTCCTCTGTAACATCGTACTATTCAAAATAGTCTCCAGCAGTGGTGATGAACTTGTGTCACTTTGGAGCCCACTCATCAAATCCACTTTGGAAAAACACTTTCAGGCACTCCCAGCTCCAGTGTTTGTTAGCATCTTCACCTACATCATCACAGAACCATCCCCAAAAGCATTCCTTATTCTAGTCAAAGAAGTGAGAGACTGAGGGCACCAGATCAGTACTGTAAGGCAGATGTCATATCATTAACCATCCTATTTGTACAAGAACCTGTGATGTTGCCAAAGAAGTATGGGGTCATGCGTTATCATGGTGTACATGGATTGCATTCAGCTGTGTATGTGGTATTTTCTTATGCTTGGTTCTTGAAGTTTCTGGAGTGACTTCTGGAGTGGCTGCTGCTCATTGTTGATCCACAACTGAGGAAATTAAGCAAAATCATGCCCCCCCAGTCATCCTAGAAGACATTTATCATAATCCTCTGTGCTGAATGGTAGCTTCTGAATTTCTTTGGTCTATAGAAGATGAAGTGCCACCACTCCAAGGCCTGATTCTTGGTCAAAGGGTCACACAGGTATGCCCAGATCTCATCACCAGTGCAACATTCCTGAATAAGGTGTCCTTGTGGGCTTCAAATGCTGCAAACAGTTCCACACATATGCACAGTCTCTTCTCTTTCAAGTCAACTGTTAATTGATGAAGAATCCACTTGGCACATACTTTCCTCTGTCCAGATTATCCAGGTTGCTTGAGAGCACTGTGACCACAGCCAACAACAATCTTCAACAATCTCTGACAGACATACACTGGTCTACATGAACCATGTCATCCACTCTGTTTTGGTTTTCACTGGCAACTACTATCAATGACCTTCTGCTATGTGGTTTGTCTTCAACAGTGGCTTTGCCTTCTTCAAACTCTTTCACCCATCTTCACATATTACTTTCATCAATTGTCACTTTACCATGCACATTTCTGAGCTTTCTGTGGATGTCAACAGCAGTACATCCTTCTTTGATCAAGAACTCAGTGACTGCTTTTTGTTTCTGTTTCATATCTGTGGTTATGCAACTCCTAGAAACACAGAAATCTTATCAGTCATGCAGTAAGAATTACTCTGCCTGGTGGCATAATATTTTGATTAATAGTTTCAGAAAAAAACAGAAGGACAGGTTGCTTACCTGTAACTAGTTCTTCAAGTGGTCATCTGTTCCCTCACACATGGGGTCTTTGCAACTGCATCCATTCATGGAACATTCCAGAGCCGTGCACTTTTTAGTGGTAACCCTGCCCATCCAGGCACTCACATAAGTAGTACCAAGAGCTACTCTCCTCAGTCCCAACATCCGTTGACAGGAGTGGATCTGAGAAAGAGGGGAGGAGGATGGGTTGTGTGAGGGCAGTGATGGCCACTCAAACAACTACAGTTACAGAAAACCAACCTGTCCTTCTTCATGGTCTCTGTGCCTCACGCATGGGTGATTAGATAGCTTATCACAGGTGATGGGACAGGTCAGCTCAGGATGGAAGACGACACTGCCCTGCTGAAGGCTGCCTCTTCCCAAGTTCTGCAGTCAAGGAGGTAATAGCAGATGGATGTGGAAGACTGCTTTGCAGACCTCTGAAAGGGAGACATCATGGAGCTAGGCGCAGGAGATAGGAACAGATCTGGTTTCCACACCAACTGGTAGGTTTGGTTAATCAAGTCCGCTACCCAGTGGGCAAATATCTGGGAGGAAATTGAGAAGCCCATGCGATGTCCACCATAGCAAATGACAAGACAAGGGGAATGCCTGATGGAATATCTGATGGAAACTGTTTGGTTGGTGTAAAAGGTGAGGGCCTTGCAAACATCAACAGTATGAAGAGCCTTTACTAACTCCAATGAGGAGTTCCGGTTGGAAGGGAAGTAAAATGATATCTTGATTTAGGTTGAAGTAGGAGACAGCCTTTGGAAAGAAGGTCAGGTCGAACACGAGAACCATCTTGACCCTCTGGAAGATCAAGCAGGTCTGATCCAAGTGTAGGGCACAGAGTTCCCCAGTGCATTTGAGGAAGTTACCACAACAAGGTAGACTGTATTGCATGTGACAGGGCAAAGATTTGTAGTGGCAATGGGTTTGAATGGTTTGTGCACGAGCTGAGAGAGGACAAGCAAGAGAAACCATGAAGGCCACAGACTGACAGACTGGAGGGCTGAGGTTAGAAAGACCCTGGAAAAATTTCTTGATGGTAGTGTTATGGAAAAGTGCTGCCGAATAATGTCCCTATGGCTACTGGCCCACTATCACTGCCAAAATGAGCTTTAGAAAAGAGAGGAGAAGTCCTGAATCTTTCAAGTGAGGGAGAAAGGTTAAATAACAAAGGAAGCCCACGCTTGTCATAATGGTCAATTAATTTCACAACTTGCAACTTGTATCTGACCTTACAGTATTGGCACATATGCTTTTGCACAATTATTTAATTTTTTTCACGTGCCCTTAAATGTACTGGTTTGTACCCATGGGGTATGTGTACCCCAGATTGGGAATCCCTGCGCTAGGAGAATCTGATAACAGATGAAAAGGAACTGAGAGGAGAACCTCTTGGTGCTATTCATACAAGTGCCCAGATGGGCGGAGTTAGCTCTCAAAAGCTACCCAGCTCTGGAACATTCCATGGATGTGTGTGAGGCAGAGATCATGAGAAATGCAGGTATTACTTTCAGTACACACCTCGTACAGCAGATCCATTGTATTCATGAGGGACTGGTCCCAGCATGCTTCATGAATACTAAAAATCATGACTTTTCAAGTCCCTATGAAAGTATGGTGCAGGACAGCAGTGATTGCCCCTGCCATGTCCCTGCCAAAACCCTAGGGTGGCCAGCAGGTCCTGGAGGAAGCTCCTTTCTGCCCTGCAATAGTTGGCAGCAGCAGCACTTCCAATCCTGGTTGCTCAATCGCAAATGAGTGACCAGGATCAAGACTGCCCCCACTGCTGTGTCCCTGCCTAAGTTCCTGCAACTGTTGTGACTGTTGAGGTAAGAGAGCAGCCAGCAATCTTTCTGTTGCCCCATCCTTGTGGAACATGAGAGGCATTGGCTTTTCAGGGTGCCTGTGCCTTGCTCTCCTGGCACTGCTTCTGCAATGGAAGTAATGGAAATATTTTTTCACTTTTCAGTTTCTGTAGGGTTAAATTTGCAAATGCCGAGCTCCCGAATACCATGGGCCCACTGTATATTTTGTCACTGACAATGAAAAAGAAAAACATAAGAAGAATCCTGCTGGATCAGACTAAAGCACTGTGTTCCAACAGCAGCTAACCAAATACCTATGGGAAATGTACAAAAGGGACATAAAAGCAGCATCACCTCCTGCTTGTGCTTCCCAGCAGCTGGTAACAAGAGGCACAATGTCTCTAATAACACAGATAACATACAGCCTTTATGAATAGCACAGCCACTGGAAAACTTAGATTCTGTGAATGTTTCTAATCTACTTTTAATTTAAGTTGTCCAAGTCTTATGTTGATATACAACTGTTATTTTGACAGAACACTTGTGTCAGAAAAGAGACAAAATAGGCTTGTATGTTAGAAAATATTTAACCTGCTTAGAATAACTCACCAAAGGAACAGCTCTTGATGGTTCCAAACTAGGCCTGGGTGCAGTTGAATACATGTAGTTAAAGAGACGATCTATTTTTCTTAGAGGCACACCACCACCTTTATCACTTATCTATAGAATAAAATCGAAGTTGTGTTTAAAAAAAAACCAAAAGTGTTCTTTAAGGATCTGACACAGTTTATACTATAAGGAGTACAGGTTTAATTGTCTAACACTTGCATAAACACCAAAGGAAAGAATGCCTGTTTTCAGAGTATATTCATCATATGACATATAGGGTGTTATTAAAATTACTATGTATCTATGGAACAGAGTCCTAGAGCCAGGAATGAATTCAAGAGAAGGTATTCCAAAACTTCAAATCTTTGAGCCTCCATTCATCAAAGTACCAAATATCAATAATGTACAGATTAATGATTATTATCCTGATTATACTAAGCAGAATGCAAAAATGAACAACATGGCTCACTGTAGAGGTGTCTGCTCATTTTGTAGAGTACCTAAAAGCTGTAATGGAATTTGAAAGATATTCAAAATTCTAATTGGAATATAGTGCTGTTTCTTAATGTAAAGGTTTATTCTTCTAAGGTGCAAGGAACAACTCCCACCCACATTGTGAGATACCCACATTGTGAGATACCCTGTCCAGAATTTGAAGCAGGAGTAATATAACTTTAAATATTCTAGAAGGCTCCCATTCCCTCCCAATCCCTTTATATACCTTTGACTTCACAAAAACCAGCTCTCTCACACAAATTCAGACAGAAACAAGAAACAGATAAAGCATGACTGAAACATTAAAACATCTTCACTCAACAGAGAAGCCACTTTTGAGTCAACGTTTTTCTCAAACTCTGGCAGTCACCTACCTGGATCAGCATATCTCAAAAAAAGAGGTGGGCAACTGCTGGTGGTGCTGGGGTCCAATTCTCCCAGCCTTACCCAGGCTGCCCCCCTCCCAAATACATGTCAAAATGCCCTCATCTTCTTTCCTCTCTTCTCCAAAATGACAACCAGAAGTGATGCTATGCCTAGTTGTCCTGTTGCCATTTTGGATAGGAAACAGGAAGCAAAGAAGATATGAAGGGGGTTCAGGGGAGGGTCAACTAAGCCACAATATTTTTCAGTTTGCAAACTTTTTGAAAAATACCCAAAAGTCTTTTAAAAAGAGTTAACAATATTTAAAAATCACTTAGATTCTTAAGTAAACAGAGAGAAAAGGCAGACAGAGAGGAAGTAAAATTTGCTCCCTTCTAGATGAACGCAAAAAACTGAAAAACTACAGAAAGACAGAGAGAAGTCCTTTGCAACACTTAAACTATTTTATTCTTATCTTGGATTCTGGACAGAGCAACTGATTACCCACAGTCTGTAGACTGTTTCTTGACACTTGCTAGAAAAGGACTTTGTACACATCCATCTTCTATACTTCCAGATCTCCAGCTCCATTCATGGTAATCTCTGAACATTTCTACCACATTCTATAAACCAGGCCTTCACAAAAGCTGGGTTTTCTTGTGCCTTTTACACTGAAAACTATTTTTAAGGCTTCCTACTGAAAAGTAAAAATATTACTTAGCATGTTCTTTACCTTTATTGAAAGATCTTCTTTACCCAAAGTGACTAAGGTTTTAATTGATGGGTAGCTTTCGCATTTACCTTCATGTAACTCTACTGTAGCTCTCATAGAGTTCTGAAAATTAAAAAAAAAAATTTAACATTTCTAACTGGGAAATTCCACGTGTGTTTTCAGTACCTAACATTAACAACAATATTACAACAATAATGCCAATCTTTTGATTTGATTTACTGTTCTCTAAAAATGATCAATTGAAACTCATCTTTAAAAAAACACAAATAGCATATGTTTTTGAACTTCAGGAATGAGTTCACACTTTGCGTACTTGTGGGCAAAAGACTGCCAGTGCAACCAAGACGTTTCTAATACACAAGGACAGCTCTGATTAGTACAATATCAACTCCTGATCTGGGTAAAAAGATCTTCCATGAATTCAACTATATTGCTATCAAGCATCTGTACATTATCCTGACTGGAGTGACTATTTGCAGAGAGCAAAAATGAACAAGATAGTCCACTGCTATTTTGAACAGAGGTTTCTCAATGGAAAAACAAAACATGTTGTACAGCAAAGTGCCCACAGAAATTTGCAGTGACTTTTAACATGTTTTTAATTGAATATTTCAATTTGAGGTCAGCCTGAGGAACGTAACCGGTAATCACTATGAAACTATTTCTACAAAGTGACAATATTTGAAATACAGTATCAGGTGCTTGTTGTAAAACATACTCTAAAATACACACACTGTGTAGGGGAAAAATTAACCAATAGACAATTTAACAATAAAGACATCACACACATTATGTGTTGCCAAACTGACAAATAACAATCCATTATTTAAGTGTGATTTTTATTAAAATACACAATTTGCTATTAAAGATGCATGAATCTGCCATTAATGTATATTCTGTAGACCTGATTCCAGTATGACTTTCCAAATCCCCACTTTCCATATGAAAAGAAAAGACTCATCAAGTACTTAATTTTTTTTAGATTTAGTCAATCATATCAGCTAATTATAAAAGCCAATAACACTATGGAAGAGGGAAAGGAAGAACAGTATGTTACTTTTCTAAGCAGAAAGTACTTATACACCTCACAGATCATGAGCAAAATTCTAGAAAAAACCCCCACAAAACATTCAGCAGTAATTTTCAACGCTAAGCTGTATTATTTTTTCCAGTGCACTCAATGAAGAACCAAACAAAACTAGTGACCTTCCCTAATGATTGCTCTACTTACCTTGAACAATTCAAAGAGCATATGAAACAAATGCGAGGGTACATAGACTACTTGAATAGGCTTGCCTGGTGCTTTAGCTAGAAAACATAAAGCATTTAGATAATTGAAAATTCAACCAAATATCCTTTGTTTCATTCATCTAATACACTGGAAATCTATCACAAATAAAGTATAACTCTTCAGATTTTGTTTTTTGTCACTTCTTTTCCAGTGTCTAACAATTTAAAAAGAAATGACGAATACACAACTGTATCACATCAAATGTAAACCTACTAATCAAGACAGACCTGCATGATTCCAATTGCTAGTTCTAGCTTCAGTAAATCCACTGAACTAATTACTGAATGATAAATCAGCATCTATGTAAATCCAACTGATTTACTCTAGCTGGGACTAGAACTTGGATTCAGGCCACCAAGAAGTCTAACATGAACAAATATAAAAAGCTGCTGTGTACAACAACTTTTCTTAGTATGTCTGGGCTCAACTCTCCATCTGTAAAATAACTGTGTTGATATCATGCTTGGCTGGTTTTAATGCTTGTTCTGTGAAGAATCGTGGACTCAAAAGGTTCTCTCCATGACAGCAGATTCAGTGACCCAAGAAAACACCTTAACTAGTCAAAGTCTCACAAAGGAGCTTTAAACTTGTGTTTTTTGATCTGCAGTTATCCATGTGGCATGGTAAATCTCTTCTGAAACAAATGAAAGCTTGAAAAGCATTTTGTGATGTGGCAGAAAGGATTGCCACTCAAAAGAAAATGTAAAATATTCCACTGGATACATCCAACCCTTTCATTCTCTCTCTTTTATTATCTCTTTGGATCCTTTCCCATGAGATACTTAAGAAGTCCACCTAAATTTCCAAAGATCTCTGTGGTTCCAGGAATTAAATTCCTGATAAAACCAATTATTTGTTAACTCTGACAAAAGAAGTAAAAGCTGGAAAGTAGAGATTATGTATTTATTACTTCACCATTACCATTGAATTCTTCAATTTCCAAATCAGGTGCTACCAGATAATATTGCTCACACAACATCTTAGCAGTTGCAAAGGCATCTGGGAAGAAAGAAAACACAAATTTACAGAACTATGCAAGCACACATTTTGTATACTTCAAAAACTTAGAATTATATTGCATTTCTTGTAAGCAGACATTGCCTATGAGGACAAAGAAAAAAGGTAACAGGTGAGATTCATAACTGGATTTCACATTGCTATTTGCTTCTGTTTGCTGATAATGCAACAGTAGAACTTCTGCAAAAAGGCAGTTTCCATATTTGTTTTGTAACTTAAACATTTGTTTTAAAACAATCATAAATCTTGAAAATTTCATATATTGTGCCAGTTTAATATAAAAAATAAATACAGATATGTTTAGGGATCGTCTATAGAAATAAGACTTTATGACATTAAGCATTTTCCATTATGTCCTTTAAATTAAGAAATCTATTTGGGCAAGCTGGCTGGCTATACACCAAGTTTGTTTCTAACACATAATGAATATCAATACTGCATTTAAAAGTAAACATGATTTAGCTTCTTGATTCACATCAACACATGGCATGGGTGCAAAATAAAATAAAAAGCCAATGTAACTTCAGAGAAGTCTTGAAAACTGTTATTTTCTGCTAACTATGCTATGCCTCCATCTAGTGACAGTAAATATCTACGCACTACAGCATCTGCTCTCTCTATGAGAACTACTGGTTAGTTTTCCTGCTTATTTACTTAAATTAGGAAGCCACTGCTTCTTCTCCTGCATATAGGAACTTTCCTCACTGAATACCAACTCAGAGAGAGAGAGAAAGAGAGAGAGGAGAAGAAGAAGGAGAAGAAGGGAGATAAATTTGTCCTAGAAAGGGAAATTGATAACTACCTTTATTATTAATAGAAAGACTGCACACAAGCACCCTTTTATTTGAAGTTCAAAGCAATCTTACCTTCTACCACATCAGCAACATTACAAGTAGGATCAATACTTCCAATATGTTTGGGATGAGCAGGATTAGTGACCCCACCAAAAAGCAGTGCTATGGGGGACAAAAAGCAGTGTTGTTTTAAATGAAGCAGTCTTCCATTTTAAACAGTGAAACCCTGGCTTCTCAAATCTTTACATAAGGCAAAATCCCACTGCTTGTTTAAGCTATTGTGGCAAAAAGTATGATTTTCATGGTAAAAAGAAACACTAGAACAGGAAGGTCACATGGGACAACTGTTCTCCTTTGCCATGTTATACTACATACACAACTATAGCTGCAATACAGTGTAGTAAAACAGAAAGCACTGGTCAGGTTGTTGAATCTGCAAAGGCAGGTTTCCTTTCAACACAAATACTTTCATAAACACACCCTGAACCAGACAGAAAGAGAGAGAGAGAGAGAGAGAGAGAGAGAGAGCAACAGTTTTAGAAGGGCACAAAAGGATCACAAAACTTTTGTGTTTGGCTCAGCTCTGAAAAATACTATAGGGCAATTACTATGATCTCTCTACAGAGAAAAACAACACATTTGGGAAGAATAAGGTTGAAATCATAAATGCATTCATCTGGGAGTGAGCCTCACTGAACTCAGTGAGAGTTACTTCTGGGCAGATATCTATAGAAATTAACTTTTAACACAGCATATGCATTCTGAGAGACAAAGAATGAGATCATCTAAAGGAACTACATGATCACTTCACTTTACAAGCATCTTCAGTTGAATACATCATTTAAGCATTTAAGTATAAAACAAAATATAAAATCTGGAATGGCAAACTATAGGGTTTTACAAGTAAATCTCCATATTGCTAAGCAATGCTTTTGTCTCTATCGTCTGACTCAACAGAAATATACACATATTAGACTTTGAATGAGAACAGACTTTATATATTTCTCACTTGAGGAAACATACATGATCGATCAATAATCTGCCACCAGGATCCATCAGCCCAAACCAGTACCATGCCTAATCACTGCCTGTTCCTATGCCATTTGCTGGTAACCAACTCCACAGATCAAATCTGTTTGCAACCTGCAAATCTTGTCTCTTATTTTAGCTGATTTTCTTCCCCCACAGAAGTATGGAAATGCCCTTAGCAATACTTGCAGCCCTGGGGTGGGGCTGACAGCATGGAGGAACCACCCCATCCCAGCTCTCTCAAAATCACGCTGAGTTTTACTCAGTATAAACAAAACAGGAGAACTTTCAAGTTTCATACTGGAATTGTATTATCTTTCCCTCCATCCTTCTTGAAGATGGGGGGGGAATACCCAAACCACTAGTGACTGAATAAGAACTGGGTTTATTCCTTGGAGAAAATTTATACCTGTTAAAATATCAGCAAACAACTAATTGCTGTCAACACATTAAAATGGACAAAAGGCACGATTTATGCAAAATAATTTCAGCAGTGAAGGTCAAGTCTGTGATACACTGGAAGATATTAAGTGTACCACTTCTACAGCAGTAAAAAATGCTTCCTTCAGTTTGCTAGCTTAGTTGAGGGGGTGGGGACATGGCTAGTACAGTCATGTTGACAAAACAATGCAGAGATTTTCTTAACTGACACGCAGTATGCAAGACAGATCCTACTCATATGGTTTGTTCTTTTGAGTATCTGCTGGTGCTCAGCTCTTGGAGACACCCTGAATGACACTGCTTGCAGGGCAGAGACTACGGCAACTACTTCCTGCCAAGCTAAGCACAAGCTAAGTGCCCTTTTTTTGATTTTGCCAAGCAACAGCTGCTCAAATCAAAATGCAGCCTTTTATTCCTGCTGTCCCATGCCCAGTTATTTTCTGTGGAAACTCTTTCTACATTTGTCCTCTGTCCCTCCCAAGCAGCTAAACGAAAAATAGTCTAGAAAAATCTGTTTGGCACAACAAAACCATTTCCCTTCATCTGCCACTGCCTTTTCCCTTAAGCCAAACAAAATCTCTAAATCTCCCCTCACACCTTAACCTATTTAACACAAACTAACAACAGCTGTTCCAAATTCTGAGCTTAACTTTTGCAAATCAGTATTTTGTATAGCACTCGAACAGGATCAGAGTGATGTAGTAACTAGTCATAGATTTGGACCTGGGAGAGCCAGGTTCTACTCTCCTTGTCTCAGCCATACTAACAAAATATGCTTGGGCTAGTCTCAATGTAAACTACCTCACAGTACGGCTGTGAATATTAAAGAGGGACAAGGAAAGACCAACTTGTATGAATTCCTTGAAGAAAGTTTAGAATAAAAATGGAATAAAAATTAACATAATAGTGAAAGAAGCAAAGATCAAAACAGGTGGGAAAAAACCTACTTCTAAACCTTCTTCCCATACATATATTAGACTTAATTACGGATGCAGCAAAACCCACAACAATGCCTTGTAATCATGAACTCTAGTTACCAATCCAAGATGAAGCAAAACAAATACTTACTGTGCTGATTAATAAGCATGCGAAATGAGATGCGATTGGTGTAGAACCTATCTAGAAAATACTGGATGTTACTGCTCACAAAGGGGTCAAAGCCATATTTTTCCTTGTATTCAATCACTCCTTGGGCCATTGTAGGAACAACATCATTGTGTCTGTTCCTGACTTTAATTAAGATATCTAAAAAGCTGAAGAAAAGGGAAAAGAAGTAAGAAACAGTGCTGTAGTAACCATAATATCTACGTTTTAAATGACAACACTACAGAACTCCTTCAGCACTATCATGATGTATTAAAGGGAAATTACAGGACTGCAGCTGAAGATCTGCCTGTCTGAAATCATTATCTGAATTGCAACCTTTCTTATCTGCCTTTTCTTTCTCCAGGCTCATTTCAGATCTTTAACTTTTTATTCATCTGAACCACATTTTCATTCCATTTCTTCAGTTTTTACAGTCCTGTTGCCTTCTTAGGTTCTTTTACTCCTCCCTGAATCCTTCCATTTGTCCTGCCTCACCCCTTTCTTGGATCTGACTAGTTTATTCAATAGAGCCAGACACTCTCCATCAGCCCTTTATATTAGAGCAGGTCAGCAGAGATGCCATTGCCACCACATCTCATCGTGATTTACAATATAGTGTTAGGGTGGATAAATTAATCACACCTCCACTGTATCCCCAGATGGACATGGAGCTGCTATGAACCCCCAAACACATGCTAGAAACTTGACCATATTCCAATGCCAGTCTACTACATATTGGACTCTTGAAATATGTAACATGTATATTTTAAATAATATAGCAGTAGGATGTTTTTTGCCAGGCAAGTAAGAACAGTCAGTTTATTGACCGAGATTCTGAGTGCTCCTATTTTCCAATATTAATATAGTTGAGTACTAATATTCTAATAGTCCTCACTTTAAGTGTCGGGCTAGGAAAACAGAGGTGCCTCAGAATAGGCAATTGTAATTCTTGGCAATGTGAATAGACCCCCAAAAGGGATTACTGCAGTTTGACTGTTTCTAAATTTGATGCTACCATAGACAAGACATTTATCATAATGGCTTTAAGAGGCGAGCACACATGAAGTGTGTGTATTTATGGCACTACAGTATTTTTTTTTACATCTTAAAAAACCACAATGGAAGTCACGTGGTTTGGACTGGTATAGAAGTAATACCATTGGTCTTCAACAGAAGGTTGGGACCCACAAGGATATCTCATTTTGATCAAGGCAGAATGTGCCACCATAATTTCAAGCGAAGATCAAAATAGAAGGCAGCAGACAAAAAAACAAGAATAAATGGCAAAAGTAATTATATAAGCATACTGTGGGTCTCCTGTTGCCAGTCAGGATTAAAGGTATGAGAATACTGAAGATGAGTACCTTCTACTACACTGAAAACCTTGATGGTATATAGTAATCTTAAAGTTAGACTTGGATCAGCTCAAGGTGAATTAAACACTTACTTGTGACTTTGAGGTCCTTGCTGACCTCTCATACCATATAATTCTCCCTTTTATTTTCAAAGATATAGTACTGACAACATTAAGCTTATATCTGCATTATTTGCTAACTACTTTATCTTCAACTGTAATCTGCAAATACAGTTCTGCTTGCAACTGCAAATTGTGGCTTGGATTTAATGTTGTCAGTGAAAATGCTAGCTCAGATATAATCCATAATTAATTCAGAAAATTAAAGGAACAAAAGTCACATACAAAAACAGGCAAGGCGAGCTTCAGTTAAGAGACTGAGTAATTTTACTGGACTTCTTAAGGAGTGGTTTTCAATGTCAGGTAGATAGTGACTGTGAAATAAATATAGCCTACACAGCTCTTCATGCCATAGTAACATATAAAAGATTAAATATACTGGTTAATTATTAACCTATGATAACATAAAGTCCAATGCAATTATTTAAACTGTGACATACTGAACAAAACAGTTGAGAACAAAAGATTAACTGATATTTAAAAACAAGACACAACTATTATTTACAGTTGACAATACATTTATTAGTTAACATTATGAATATAAGAAAGAAAAGAGTATTCAAAGAACAATAACTGGGGGATTTATTAGATTTCACATATAAAGCCAAGCAAATCTTTTTATAGCTAGCACTAAAAAGAAAAAAGAACAGGAGGATATAGTTAAATATATTGATCCAAGTGGAACTCACATGGTACGTTTAGAAAAAAAACATAATACATAATACATTAGGTGGTCTATATAAAGAACAGATGATTGATTAGCAAAAAATAGCATAAAGCTTTTCCAAGAGGGAGAGAATCTGAAAACAGAAATGCACAGTTTCAAAGTATAATAAAAAGTACTTAAAAGGGTGATTACACATTCAAGACCATTTTAAATGTTATCACCAATACTGCTGTTATTATTTAACATCCCATACAGTTAAACCTATGAAGAGAAGCAAATGATGTTTTCCTGCCTTCTTTCCCCTCTATAGACATATATAAAATCTCTGATTTATTTGCTCTTCTTTGTCTTCATCACTTCTCACAGGCTTCAGAGTGAGCTTTTTGGGGATTGCTACCCTGAGAATTAAGCATATTTATCTGATCAAACATTCTCTTGGTACTTCTTACTATTTTATAATTAATATGTTTCAAACACAATTGTTTTATCCTTAAATAATACAGTTCCAAAGGCAGGAGCTTTCTAACTGACACAAAGCCCAGCCAATCAGTGACATGCAAGTTTGGGTTCTGTTGAAAACCAAAACAACAGGTTTCTCCTGAATTCATTTCAGGGGAGCTAATTGACCAAAGTATGATATATGCATTACCTTAGTGGACTCCCCACTGAAATTTTCACATTCATTTACTTGTAATACTCTTAGCTGCTTGTACGGTACACATTGCAGTACTGCTGAGGATTTGGCTGTCAGTCTAATAATCAATAAATACACTAAAAAGTTTAAGAGGGTTTTAACAAGGACAACATGATGGCAAAGTCAGCAAAGAGTTCATTATCTTATTTTGTTAACATACTTGTATCATGCCCTATAACCAGATCTCAGAGCAGCATAAAATAAAAGCAGATTAACATATCTAAAAGAATAAAAATAATTTAACAGAATAAACACATATTAAAATAATTTTGCAAGTGAAAACAAGACACTTTAAATCCAGTTAAAGCAGTTTAAGGCGCTTTAAAACCAAGTATACATGCAGAATGTAATGAAATCAATAAGGAATCAAAGACTCTGATTAAGAGCCATATTTTTACTTAGCACTGGAATGAAATCTAGCATTGGTCCTTATTGTGCACCTAAGAAGAGTTTATTCCACCAATGCTGTGCCACAATAGAAAAGGCCATTTTCTATGTCCTCCCACAATATACTGTCCTCCAGAAGACCTCAATCCAGACACGATCCAGAGACAAACAGAATAAATACAGCATGTCCTGCTCATATTACTTAGTTTAGTAATTGGTCAAGCCATTGGAACACATGAGAATTTCAGTTTTCATTTACTTTTCAAGTTAGCCCATCTCCCTTATAATTGGAAAAAACAGTTTAAAAGCATGCAACCAGTGGGACAGAGCTTCAGTGTTGACAGTTTTATCCATCCCTACGGCCAGAAGTAAAAAGAGAACGACGCAAAATAAGCACAGCTATGTCAATACTCTTTAATTTTCATGATTTGTTAAATTTATATGACCTATAGATTACAGAAAATGTTTTCCTAATTACAGAATCATGCAACTTTGTCTCATTCCTGACTGGGGCCATGCATTTCACTCTAAAGTTCCAACACGGCAATGATAACTTTTTCACAATTACAAATTTTAAACATCTGAAATAAAATTCTGACTATTCAGCACGAGAGGGGAAATTATACATAACTTTGTTGTCCTAACTTTAATTACAAATATAAGCTCTCACAGTTTCCTATCAGTTTCACTCTTTCTGACTTGTGCTGAGAAGATATTCTAACACAGAGAGCTGGCAAGATGTAAATATCACTTTTTCTATCAGGTAATAAAATCATGTCCATTCTCCTTGCAGGTACTTTTCTAACATACATTTCTGATTGTGAAAGAGTGCTCCTCTTTCTAAGATATTTTACTTGCCATTTTCCTGTCTAATCAGAAATGCTTAAGTACCTTTGCAAATTCCTCATGCAGTTTTCAAATGACCCATTACTCTAAAAATAATAACTGAGAAATCTGAACAGTAACAACCTAATCCCAAATCTCAAAACCTTCAAATTGCACAAGGAGGGTTTTAACCTTCTCACCTGCCTTGCTGATTGGACAAGCACCCCTTCTCAAAAATTATTTAATGTTCAAAAGCTTCAGCTAGATTAGAGCCTGCTGATTCTATGAGGATCTGAGAGTTAAGGCCAAGAGAAGTCCATTCCTCTACTTTGCTGCTTCAGAAAAAAAATGTATGTGAGGAGATCTAAGTACTGAAGCACATCCTATTTCTCTAACATATCAACTATAGTAGGCTGGAAGGAAATGTGGTGCAGCACTCAGCATACTGGACTGGGACTTGGGAAAGACAGGTACAAGTCCCCAATGAGCCACAAAACAGGGTGATCATAGGCCACTTATGTTATTGCAGTCTCAGTCATCGTACAGTAGGGATAAGACTACCGATATGGCACCTTGAGGTGGACTAAAGGTGGGATGTAAATATATGTTTTATGAGGCAGATCATAAAACCCCAGCCTCTAGGAATCCTGCCACTCACTCTGCCGTTGTGTTGTTGTGTGGGTTCTTTAGTTTTAGCATGTGTGACCTGAATCAAATTCAGGCTTGATAGAGCATAAGACACAGGATGAAAGTAACAAGAAGAAAGGGCTTATTAAGCATATATTTCAAGCTCCCCAAAATCATAGGTAGTTCTCTGTTCTTCCTCAAACCCATAACCTTGTCTCTACCAGCTTAAAGCCCCCGCCCCCATCCATTTCACCTTGTCAGTGCCAGTTTAAAATCCTACCTTCCTCTCACTCTCTGTCATTCTCTTCCCCTGCAGCCCCACTTCATAGCCACTCTGAGTCATGACTGGCTGCTTACATGCCAGGTTGCCTCCTTCACAAAATATACCTAATAAATAAATGTATCTAATAAATATTCTATTAGCTTATTAGCAAATATAGTAATACACTAAGGGAAATAACTTTTTTCCAATTCACTTTATTGGCTACCATAAAATAAAAAATTAGTCATTGAACCACAGCAAGCCTTGTGAATGAGAATT
The DNA here is from genome assembly GCA_948474755.1 of Ctenosaura bakeri. Taxonomy (NCBI): domain Eukaryota; kingdom Metazoa; phylum Chordata; class Lepidosauria; order Squamata; family Iguanidae; genus Ctenosaura; species Ctenosaura bakeri. The sequence continues at coordinate 106,789 of CAOLHI010002733.1, read as the reverse complement.
CTGAGTTTATTTAAACTCTAGCAGAAGACTGCTTCCACAGTGTGAACTTGCTTAAAATGAGAACAACCCATCACTTACTTATCTAAAACATGAGGATCTTCAGGACTTTTGTTTTCATATTCTAAAAGTTCAAGAAAGCTCTGCATATACCTGAAATAGCACATAAACAGCAATGTTAGCATAAACACAACAAGAAAAATGCTTGAAAAATATAAAGAGCTTCCTGAAGAGATATGTTAGGCTACAATCCTACCCACACGTACCTGGAAACAAGCCTTATTTAACTAAATTGTATTTACAGTAGGACCCCCATATCCACGGGGGATTGGTTCCACACACACACACACCCAGATATTGAAATCCACAGATAGTACTGAATGCCTTGTCCTGCTGCAAGCCCCGGGCCCAATCGCAGCCGTGGCTGGCAGGAGAACAGCAGGAAGCACAGGATCCCGCAATCCCCGCTGTTTTCTCACTGGCCACAGCTGCAATTGGACCAGGGCCGGAAGCAGGAGGTGGGAAAACAGCGAGGAGTGCAATCCCATGATCCCTGCTATTTTCTCACTGGCCACCACCATGATGTGCCCAGGGTGAGGGGCAGGAGGTGGCGATGAGCGTGATCCCATGCTTATCGCTTCTCTCCCGCCCACCGCCACTGCTATTGTGGTGGTGGCAGGGAGCTAACCACAGATAACTGAATCAGCGGATAACGAATCCACGGATATGAGGATCCTACTGTACTTCTGAGTAGGGCTTAGAATTCTACATGTTGAGAGCAGTAATCTAAAGCAGACAGATTCCTCCCTCTGTGGAGACTCACATTAAAATTTTATAATTCTGGAAAAACAAACAATGTAGCCCTTTCTCAAGAGCAAAATGTTCCTGCATGTATTATTCTGGTATTTCAAAAGAAATAAAACACTCACACAAGAATACAAACATGCACATACAGAACATTTATCTTTGCATCATTGTACTAGACTAAAATTCATAAATATGGAGCTGGAATATGTGTGCAGTCACAGCACAGTTAGGGATAAAGAGAGGAAGGAAAAAACCAGATGGATCTTCTGGGTAAGGGTGGAGGGACTGGAATGTATATCTTGGAGGAAGAGCCTAAACAAGTAGGGTATGGACCAAAAACACAGTGTTAGGTTCATAAAGACGGCTTGCCTTTATTACTTACCAACTCTGAACTAGCTTAACTGAAGGTCTATTCAGTAAGTTGTCAGGCAACAAATTTACTTCTCTCATGGTATTAGCAAGCCGAACTGGAAGTTCTTTTCGAAGGAACATATATGATGTTTTCTCACACGCATTATCACGCCCTGTAGAATGAAAAGACTACATGGATGAAGTGAAATAATTTTTAGCTTTTAGTCTGTTCTGTTATTAAAACTTTTTTGTAAATCACAAATGAGGCAGAATACTAAGTATGTTTTATTTATCAATAGAAAACAAAACAAAAATCTGTGACTGACTGTAACCCAGAAATAGGAAAAGAAAGAATAAACTCTTGAACATCACAAAACAAAACAAAAATCCCCAACTCTGCCCCCCTAAAACAAAACAAACTTCTAGCTTCCATGGCATGAAGATACTGGGTGTGTTATCAAGCAGGGAGGTGTTGCTTCCACCAAAATTCTTAAGCTCCTGAAGTTTCAGAAATGAAGTATAAGTACAGAAGCAATTATGTGATACATAGAGATTACAACCATAAACAGTAGCTGTTTACACAGAATCTAAGTATTTTTCTGATTAGAATTCCAAGCTCTTACCTTTCTTTTCCAACCTATGCAGGATAAAATCAAGGTCCTTAGCTGGTATCTGGTAGCTACATTTGAATGAAAAACTAAAATGACACTGATGGCACAACTGTGTACAGTTGGTCCTCCACATCTGACTTTCACAGATTTGACTATTTGTGAGTTTCTCCAACCCTTGTCCTAGCACCTCAGGTGTTTTCCAGGGAACCTTCCCTCTCAGCAGCTCCAATCAGGCTGCAAACTCTTTAAAAACCTGCTTCTGGTCCTTCTGCTCTCCCACCAGTTATTGCCTAGTCAGCTAAGGATAGCTCGTAGCCCAGTATCTCAGCATCACAAACCTTTTCCAGATGCCTCCCCTCCTATCCAAGGATAGAGATGGGAGAGACAGAGAGAGGAAATATAGGGCCCACCATGCCAACCTATCCCCTGTTCCCTCTCCTTTCCCTGAGCTGGTTTGGACCCTGGGTGCCTGCTCTCCCCCACTATGCCTCAGCCATAGATTTTTATATTTGCGATTTTTCCATTTTTGCAAGAGCACTGTGTCCTAAACCCTGGTGAATATGGAAGGTCAACTGTACCTGTGCTCTTAGAAGTTAAGTTCTGCCTGCCAATGGGACTTAATTTCAAGTAATTCTGCTTAAGATTCAGCCTGAGGATATAAGATTATTGTTGCTGGTCCTGTGTAATTTGGTATTTAGAAAGTCCAGTGTCCCAGTGTCCATGGGGCCTTAGCATTTCTGTAAAGATCTGTAGCCTAACAGCATCTCTGGCTATGGCAAGAGTATATAATACTAGCTTCCTCTGTTATACAAGCCATGTCATCTTGTAAAGGATGAAGATTTGGCAAACATTATGAACATTTCTGAAATTCAAGAGTCAAAAATTGATGAGCTCTACATATGTAAACCCCTAGAAGACAGTCTGAAAGGGCACGCTCTTGAAAAATACTGAGATAATTATTCTCATTTTAAGAGATTTATAACCTACCTCTGAATAAAACTGAAATAGCAGCTAAGAGCAAGAATTGCCCCAATGTCATGATGGAATATCTAACAATATTCCCAATAATAGTTCCACATGCTATTTTTAGCTTCTAATGAAGACCAGAGGCAATCAGCATCATATATACATCTTTTCAGATGACCTTATTAATTTATATACAGCATTTAAGTGAAGTGACTTATGAGATGAACCTGAGTAATTTTAATGAATTTTCTCCTTTTAAAGATGAACTAGTGTTTTTAAATTTGATGACGATTTTTTATTATATGATGATGTCTTGAAAATTATTTAAAGCCTTCTTTAAAAGGGAGAAGTGTTATATTGCTCTGTTTCTCTTTCTAATGCCAGTGTTGGGTTATTGGCACAATGCACACATCTTCATACATCAGAAGACTGTACCAAGGAATTTTGGCATGTTTAGTGGTGAAATAAATGGCTACTGTTGGGTTAAGAAAATCAAGGATGTCAAAAGGAAGAATGTATTTATAAAGGATGAACAAGCTTCAGTCCTTCAGATGATGCTGGACTACAACTCCCATCAATCTTTGCCATCTTACCTAATGATAAGGAATGGCGGGAGATTTAGTCCATTATCCTGAAGAGGACAACTTGTTACCCAGTCCTGGTTTAGAAATGAGGTCCAAACATAAAATGTTGGGTATGCCTCTAAGTGGACTGTTGGTTGTGTGCCTTCAAGTCATTCTCAACATATGGCAACCCTAAGGCGTTCCATGACTGAGCAGGGAAGTGAACCTTGGTCTCCAAGGCTATAATCCAGCACTCAAACCACTACACCATGCTGGCTTTCTCTAAGTAGGTTAGTCCCATGCAAATCAATATGCTTTGGTGTGTGCTTCATTCTTATCAATTTCAATACAGCTCAGGTATGCTTGGTTTTTACCTCATTACAACTTTACAATAAAATCTTATATATGTGTGTATTCAGAAGTAAATCCCATCAAGTTCACTGGGTCCAACTTCTACCTAAGTGCATACAGAACTGCAGCCTTATTAAAGCTTTCAAACAAGCAGATATTTGGTAAAGATTTATTCATCCTGACTTTAAACAAACAGAGATGTTCTAGTCAGTTCCCAACAGCTAGACATCAAGGCTTCAGACTGGAGACTATGCATGTTTTTATTTCTCTCACCCCTCCCTAAGAGCAGACAACTCCACACTAATATTCAAAAAGGGCAGGTAAACTCACAGACCTATGTTTTACGTGTAATGAGCTGTCAGTATTCCACTTTAAGCAAGAGAAAGATTGCAAATCTGTTAGTCATGGTCACAAAAGACAACCGCCTGCAAAATGAACAAGTGCTGCAAGGTACTGATTAAGTTATGTTCATGCAGCCCAGGAAATAATGTTAAAAGCATTGCTATGCATATAATAACTAAGATTTGCAATTTGAAAAATCCTTAAGTGTAGTGCAACTGGCACAATCAAGGTCACACTTTTTAAGGCAGTCCCATTATAATCAGTTCAACAGCACATCATTCAGCATCTGTTCACAGATAATGTACATTGGCAGGATAGAGCCCAATCAGCTTTTTCCCCTTTAAGTACTCAGTTTTTCTCACTCCTTCAAGGCATACCTAACAATGGCTTGTCACAGCTTAGTAATTTTTTGTTTTAGACATGATCCTGCAAGTATTTATTGATGGAGTCTTTGCCTGCTCATCTGCATGCGTGTAAATGGTTGTTGGAGGCTTTTTTTTTTTTGCCATAGGACTTTTTGTCAAGAATTAGAAAATGATATAAAATGGAAGTCCTGCTATGTCACATAATTAATGTGTAAAAAAAGTATTTAGTGTAACAAAAATGTCTGCAATCATTTAGCTCTGCTTTTCTGGCAAGCTGACTTGGAAGGAAACCAGTTATCCATCCCGTTACATTAAGCAGACCATTTCTGGCAACCACAAGGAGTCTAAATTTTCATTAGAGTTCACTGAATCGTTATTACAATGGTACATGGGCCAGAAGATGATGACTCCTCTTCACCTGAAGTTCAAGTCTCTCAAATTGCAAGAAGCATTCTGTCACATCCAGGCCAGAATCACTGCAGACAACCCAAGAGAGTCTAACACTGAAGCAGAAATACCAGGGACATAGGAATAAGTTCCTGAGAGGAAAAAAAAAACCAGGACAGAAGAATGCATATCTGGGTAAGGAGCTTGTGGTTTTCCAGATGTTGGGGCGTTAGCCCTAGATAGTATGGCCAATGGTGAGGAATAGTTGGTGCTCTAGTTAAGGAACACTTGAAGGTTCATAGGTTCCCTATTCCACAACAAGTTGCCTACTGCTTCCAATAGACCACTCCAGATTTTTAACTGTAATTTATGGACTAACAGAGTTAAGTCTCCAGTAGCTCATCATGATTAAGGCAACCCTGAAAAAGAAATATTGAATGAATGTATTCTAATTACTTCCATCTTTCCATTTCTTAATTTGTACTGCAGAGGAGTTCTGTGCAACGTCCAAGGGTATGGCTCTCAATAATGTCTTAGCTCAACAAAATGTATAATCACAGCCCTTTTCATTACAACAGCTGGAGGTCACCAAGCACAAGAAGAGCCTTATGGGTATACTTCTAAGCAAAAACAATAATAGCAGGATGGTCCTAAGCTGAACTCTACTAAACAGTTCACATTTTTCAGGGTAAGAACTAATGCCCTGTGGTTGCAGCCTAAATCAATTAATCATCTGAAAGTTGTTTTTAAGCCAAATGTTTTTATAGGAAGCTGATGGAAAATAAATCAAATAAAGATATACTGTCACTTTATCAGTGAGCTAGATAAGGGAATAGAAGATATTCTTATCAAATTTGAAGATGATACCAAATTAGGAGGAGTAACTAAAATCCCAGAAGACAGGATCAGAATTCAAAATGATCCTAACAGATTAGAGAGCTGGGCCAAAACTAACAAAATGCATTTCAACAAAGAGAATACTACAACAGTACCACACTTGGGCAAAAAAAAATGAAATGCACAGATGTAAGATGAGTGACACCTGGCTTGACCACAGTGTATGTGAAAGGGATCTCAGAGTCTTAGTAGACCACAAGCTGAACATGAGTCAGCAGCGTGATGTGGCAGCTTAAAAAGCCAATATGATTCTAGGCTGTATCAACAGAAGTACAGTGTCTAGGTCAAAGAAAGTATTAGTATCACTCCATTCTGCTTGGGTCAGACCCCACGTGGAATACTGTGTCTAGTTCTGGGCACCACAGTTTAAGAAAGATATTGATAAGCTGGAACGTTTCCAGAGGAGGGGAACCAAAATGGTAAAAGCCCTGGAAAACACACCCCGTGAGGAGCAGCTTAGGGAGCTGTGTATGCTTAGGCTGGAGAACAGAAGGTTAAGAGATGACATGATAGTCATGTTTAGGAAATCTGAAGGGATATGCAAGATGGAGCAAGCTTGTTTTTCGCACTCCAAAGACTTGGACACGGAGCTATGGCTTCAAACTTCAAGAAAAGAGATTTCACTTAATCATTAAGAAGAACTTCCTGCTGGTAAGAGCAGCGCAACAGTGAAATACACTGCCTTGGAGTGTGGTGGAGTCTCCTTCTTTGGAAGTTTTCAAACAGAGGCTGGACAGCCATCTGTTGGGAATGCTTTGATTGTGTATTCTGGACTTGATGGCCCTTGTGGTCTCTTCCAGCTCTGTGATTTATTAAAGGGGCCATGTGTGCTTTTGCCCACATCTAATTTTGCTTTTAGTGACCTATACCAACAATCAACACTGTCCAGTACAATATGAAAATGCCTCTATTAGGCACTCATTTTCTGTAAAGCTATTTCTACAAAAATTCAACAACCCCTTTTTCTAAACTAAGAACCTAAGTTATCGCTAATGCCTCCTGTTCTATGCCCGCTTATCAGTAAAGTTTAACAGCTGGAAAAATCTAGAGCATTTTCATTGAGAAAATGATGGGAGCAAGAAAAAAAAATTTTCTTTGAGAGAGCCAAAAAGAAAGAGTTAATGTAGAGCTTTAGGACCGCAGTTTGTTTAGGGACTCACTGAAAGGGAGCAAACATCTCTTTTAAAAAAAAGGGCAGAAGAACTCAGAAAATGTTTATGTCAGTGACTTGTTTCTCCATTCAGCCAGTAGCAAGTGCTATGGTGAAATGGTGATGCCCTAAAGACTTTGGCTTGATAAAGAACTTCTGTACAGAACCAGGTTTCAAAGAGAAGACAGGAAGATAACAAATCAATATTAATCAAAGTAAACCACAGTTTCTTTGGTGGGTGTGTAAGTGGAATTCTGGACTTCAACAAACCACAGGTACAATGAATTATGGGTTCATATTTCATCTAAATATACTCTCTCTCTCTCTCTCACACACACACACACACACACATAAAGTATCAAGTATTTTATGCATACTATGGATCATACACATGGGCAACAATTATATACATTTATTTCCCTAAGAAAATCAGGCATCTCTAACTCATTATTGCATACATATGTACATTCTACAAGCTTTTCCAACACTGACGGGATTAGTGCACAAGACTTCATCTAATATGGATACATATACCTTGAGTTACCAAATATCTGCTACAGTCAGTCCTCCACATCCATGTACAGATTATTTGCCACCAGCTCCACTGCTGGGCTACTCCATTTTTAATAAAGACTTCTAAATCCTGCCTTGCATTCACAGTCTCTCTGCGAGCCTTGCAAGACTAAGAGATTTTTTTCAAAAGGCTTGTGAAAAAAATTGAAAATGGCATAGTGCAGCAGCAGAGGCAGCAGCAAACCCCATCAGCTGCCCGCTTCTGCCTTGCAAAGGAACCCTGCCACCTCAAAGGCAGAGCCAGGCAGCTGGCATGCCTCCCATGGTTGACTGAAATTTACTGTGTAATGTACATCTGAATTCACAATGGGTTGAATTTGTGGATTATACTTGTGTGTGTGTGTATTAAATACAAATATGATTCAAAAAATTTTCAAATGCCAAATCAGTAAGTCTCTTGAATTATTTCTGCTTGTAATTTGGCAAGAAGACACAAGTGTTAGAAAGCAGCAACAAAAATTACTTCAATGTATATTGCTGGCAGTGACACTAGTTTATGCAAAGTACTGGAAGAAAACAGAAATTCCATCTAAGACTGAATGGTTTAACAGACTGATCGCAATAGTGGAAATGGACAAACTTACAGCTAGACTAGAGGGCTCTAGTGAAGAAGATTTTATCATGGAGTGGAGATTTTTAATTGATTATTTGAGAGAAAATGAGCATGAATTAATGATTTTGGGATTTTGAATTTGAAGTTTATTTTTTGTTTAGCTGTTCAAATGCTTATCTTTTTTGTTATCATGTGAATTGTATTACAAAAATAATGGATGACTTTAATTTGTTGCCATATTAACATTTATATACACACACATGTGCACGCATGCACACACACACACACACACACATATATACATATACACATACACATATATATACATGTGCGCGTGCATCTGTGTGTGTGTGTGTAAGTAAGTTAGGAAACAGAATGATTTTACTATGAATGTTATAAATATCTTATGTTGATGCTTATGAATTATTAATTATGATGTGTAATAATTAATTAAGTAATAATTAATTATAAATGGATTATTGATATTAATACTAATTTGATTGGTAAATATCCTTTTTATCTCCAAAATTAATTTTTAATTAATTAATTATGGAGATAAAAAGGGTATTTACCAATCAAGTTAGTATTAATCTCAATAATCCATTTATGAATGTAAGTATAGATTAATTTACTAGTTTATCATGATTTATTACATTAATAACTGTAGGCAGCAAATATTAAACTTAATTATAATTTTATGATTTATTGGATTAATAGTTGCAGTTGGATTACTACTAGTTGCTTGCAGCAGGGGCAGGAACCAGTTTTTAGTTTTGTATAGTTTGTTGTTTGTTAGTTTAGATATTTATTAGATATTTAGTTCGATATTGTAGTTTTGTTTTTATTAGTAATGTTAGTTTTAGTATTATGTAAACTTGTTTTGTGAATTGTTAATTTGTTTTCATATATATATGTATATATGTATATGTATATATGTATATACCTGCTTTTTCTTTTTTATCTATTTTCTTTTATTCTGTTTTTGTGTTTGTAATTAAAATAAAAAATATTTAAAAAATATGATTAGAGGGCCTACAAATATTCACCTTTTTCTACTTTTGCAGGGAGTCCTATGTCTCTAAGCCCTGTTAATGCAGAGTGACAACTATATTGTGTAACTGCCAGCAAGTTTAATAGATGGCATTTCAGAAACAGGAATGTAACTGGATGCCATAGAAAAACTTCTGATGAAAAAAATCAAACATCAGAGGCAATTTAAGAATGCAGTACTTGTTCTTAGCAAATTTTCACACAGATGCATATGTACTACTAATGCAGTAAACAGTGCTTTGGCACTTGTATTAGAAAACAGCAGGAATCACTTGTTTCTTGCTTAAGTCTCTTTTTCCACCATGCTTTACTACAGGCAAGAAAAAAAGTCAAAGTTCTTAGCCCTTAGTTAAGGGGCTTAAGAAAAAGTTGAATTTCATCTTATTCCTAAAACTGGAATTTTTGGAATAACCCAACATTGTCAGAATTTTTACCAAAACTTGCACCGTTCTTACTGTACAAGACAATCTTAATCATTCAAGTTCCTTTCAGAACTTGTGAAGATGTTAAATTCTGCAGCAAACTTTGTGCGTATTTGAAGAATCTTCACATTTTTTCTCTTCACATAGCACCAAAGTCAACAGAAGGAAGGGAGATCTTTGCTGTTAATTGGATTTGTAATTAGCTGATCGACTGAACCCAAAGGGTGATCACGAATGGCTGCTCCTGGAGAGAAGTGACTAGTGGGGTGCCACAGGGTTCTGTCCTGGGCCCACTGCTGTTCAACATCTTCATCAATAACTTGGATGAAGGAATTAGAGGGCATGCTCATCAAATTTGCAGATGACACCAAATTGGGAGGGGTTGCTAATACACCAGAGGACAGGATCAAAATTCAAAATGACCTGGATAGATTGGAGAGTTGGGCCAAGGCTAACAAAATGAAATTCAACAGAGAGAAGTGTAAGGTCCTACACTTAGGTAGAAAAAACGGAATACAGAAATATAGGATGGGGGACACATGGCTGGATAGCAGTATGTGTGAAGGGATCTAGGAGTCCTCATAGAACACAAGCTGAACATGAGTCAGCAGTGTGATGCAGCAGCCAAGAAAGCCAATGCAATTCTCGGCTGCATCAAGAGGAGTATGGTGTCTAGATCGAGGGAGGTACTGGTACCACTCTACTCTGCTTTGGTTAGACCTCATCTTGAATACTGTGTCCAGTTCTGGCACCCCAATTCAAGAAGGACATGGTCAAGCTGGAGCAAGTCCAGAGGAAGGCGACCAAAATGGTAAGAGGCCTGGGAGCCATGCCCTATGAGGATAGAGAGCTGCGCATGTTTAGTCTGCAGAAGAGAAGGTTAAGAGGGGACATGATAGCCATGTTTAAATATCTGAAGAGATGCCATGTAGAGGAGGGAGAGGGCTTGTTTTCTGCTGCTCCAGAGACCAGGACAAGGAGCAATAGATTCAAGCTGCAGGAAAGGAGATTCCACCTGAACCTCAGGAAGAACTTCCTGACAGTCAAGGCTGTCCAGCAGTGGAATATGCTGCCTCGGAATATAGTGGAGTCTCCTTCCTTGGAGGTTTTTAAGCAGAGGCTAGATGGCCATCTGTCGGGAGTGCTTTGAGGGTGTTTCTGCATGGCAGGGGGTTGGACTGGATGGCCCGTGTGGTCTCTTCCAACTCTACATTTCTATGATTCTATGACATGGAGAAAAACATTTTTGCTCACACCTACATGTTTACTGCACGGCAACTAGATGAAGTATCTGCCTACAATAGTGGTATTTTTCCTCCACAAAGAATTCATTCACTTGACAACTGTGTTCATTAGAGTATGTCACATTAAGCAAGAAAGTCAGGAAAGTCATAGCACAAGAACAATCTAAACTTTCAATTTTATACTAAAATCAATTTAATGATTTTGTATAAAAGAAAAGGCTAGATAATTATCAGGAATAATTTAAAAACACTACAAATCCTTTATATTTGTTAAATTGTCATAGGTGTTAACTTGCATGGCTATTACAATATATAATCAGCAATAAGACAGGTATCAGATCCCATCTGATCTTAGAGACTAATCAAGGTCAGTCCTTGTTAGTATTTAGATGGAAGATCATCAATGGATATTAGGAGCTGTAGGTGTATTTCAGAGGAATAAACTTGCAAAACCTCCTCTGAGTATTCCTTCCTAAGAAAACCCTCTGAAATTTGTGGGGTTCCTGTAAGTCAATGAGAAACTTTGTTATACTACAGTTATCAGCGGTGTACAAGGATTATTTCTGTTCAGCCATTGAATTACAACACTTGTCAAGGACACAGGGAGAGGAACATATGTCAGCCAGGTAACATATTCATAGTCTTCTTTCAAAAGTAATGTGAAACTGTGCAAGGAACAAGCTGAGAGGAATTCTGTGGACAAAACTTAGCTGCTTTTGGCTGGACCCAGGAAAATGTTATTTGATAAATATTATGATCATTAAAGTTATACATACCACACATGATACACTTTAATTTTTACATTTTAATGCTAGTACAAGTTAAAGAGCAAAGATAAGCAAAACATCTATTGATATCCATAGGTTTATACCTGCATAGCTCTGGAAAGAATTACAGCCTAGAAGGAAGCATACTGCCTCCCAGTTTGCCCCTACTGACTCTGTAAACTAGTAAACTCCATTCAAAGCTACTGAAATCTTCTCTGTAGTAGTTTAAATGCATATTACTCACTGCTAGAAAGTACAAGAAAAATATTCAGTGCAGTTTTCAGGAAAAAGCTACATCTTTTTGATGTAGAAATATCTATTAAATTGAAGTATGTTTCGATACTTTAAGTTTTCGTTAACCACTCTGAACTCCCATGGATGGAAAAGTAGTATGTACATTTAAATATAAATATGCTTCTGGCTCTATATGTACTATGTGATACTGAGGCTAACTATCCAGTGAATAAGGACCACTTTGTGTGTGCTTGTGCTTTCGAGTTACCTGTCAACTTATAGAACCCACAAATTTCACAGGGTTTTCTTATAGGTGATTTTGCCAGTTCCTACAGCACCAGGTATCTGTTGGTGGTTTCCTGTCCCAGTACTAAGCAGGGCTGATCCTGCTTAGCTTCCAATATCAGATGGGATCTGGTACCTTTAGGGTATTTAGGCCAGTACAAGGACCACTTTATATACTACATTCTAAACTATAGAAAATTGCAGGTATGCACATAAGAAACGCTAGGCCCATGGTGTAGTGACTTCACTGTTGGACTAGCATTCTGGAATGCCAGGTTCAAATCCCTCCTCAGTCATGGGAACCCACTGGGTGGTCTTGAGCAAATCACATTCTCTCAGCCTCAGAGGAAAACAACGGCAACCCCCCTCTGAACAAATCTTGGCAAGAAAATCCCATGAAAGGTTTGCCTTAAGGTCACCATAAGTCAGAAATTACCCAAAGACACACAACAACACTATAACAAATATATCTTTACAAATGCAGTGATTACATAAAAAGCATACATCACTGCATCAGTGTTGTATCTATAGCACTAACAGTGTTAAGACCTTGTACTAGTGCTTATGTTTCTAATGGAGAAGTATAGATTCAATCTGTCATCTAGAGAGTATTAATATGCATCATAGTCCATTGGATTTGCAACTATGGATCTCTAGATACTACTCAACTACAACTCTCATAATCAGTAAGCTCTAATCATGCTGGTTGGGACTGATGGCAGTTGTAATTCAACATTTGAAAACTCAAATTTGAAAAAAGTAAGGGATGGTATCAGTGCAGCAACATATTTGCGCATGTATATTAACAGCTTTTAATGGACTGACAACACAATTCTCATATCATATTTTAATATGCATCCAAAAAAGCAGCAAGGTTCAATAGCAGATACTATGTCTCAACAAATTTCAATGAAATATCTAAACAATAATACAAAAGAAAGCCATGCTGTTTTTCTAGGGAAGCAATAATATACACGCTAGAATTCAGTTAGCCAAACTGGTTGATTAACATAATATAATCATGTTTTTGTACACACAACCAACTCATTCAGGATGTATCTTGTTATTTGTTAGCATGGGCTATATCCACAGTAAAGGAAAGAGTTTCTAGAAATATTGCACAACCACTAGAGCAGGAAAATAATAGTAACGCTTATGCTTCTATTAAAAGAGTGTGCACTTTTCACATGTAATGATCTAGCCAGTCTATTGCCCTACAGATGTACTTGACTGCAGTTTCGGCCATCCCAGTCAGCATACTTTATAAAACAGCTTTTTGATAAGCAGAACATACCTCTGCGCACAGCAGGGAACTCTTAGATGTACTGCTTTGTTTCTAGTTAATGTTAATAACTGCAAGTCCAAAACAGTGACAATTGTAAAGTTGGCACTAAAATGGAACTCTAATTTTAATTTCTTTTCTACAATGAAGCACTGGCTGCAATCCTCCATTTATTCACTCTGCATCTTCTTGATCAATTCTGGCATAAGTGCTTTGGGGCAGACTGATAAAGTCACATGAGCTCAAAAAAAGAAAAGATGCAGTAGTTGTTTTCATAATTTTGGAGTTGATAAATTTTGAGTTAATCTGTTTTAGCTGTTTTGCTGTATAGAAGATACTGATAAACATTCTGGGACAAAAATATTAAAGATATCATCTGCAATGAAGCATACATCTACATCATAGATGTGTAAGTAAAATATTTAGGACCCCTCTCAGAGATGTCCACCAAAATGGCTCTGACTGATTTTCTCTAATAGTTTGAGCATAACATAATTAATAGAACTAAGTAGTTTGTGGGTTTCTGTTTAAGTAGATGTACTGATAATGGAGCAAATATCAGATTCAGGGCCAAATTACAAGTGATATTAAATGCTTCTTTGCACTTGAAGGGCTTACCAAATACCTACCTCACTGGAATTACAGTGAGAGAACAAACTGAAACCCTTCTAGTCAAAAACCTGTCCTCTGAAACTATCATTTTGTACTGGGGAGAAAAGGAATTTTGTCAATGTTAATCATATGCAATAATTTCATCTGAGCCTGCGAACTGAACTCTATGCAAACACTATTGAAATAAATATAATTTGCAAAGCAGTAGGTAAGTGAGTTATACAAAGATAGATATCTATAGTGCTATCATCCTATTATCCCACCCGATTATCTTCACAAGAGTGTGTAAGTGTTCACTAAACAGGTCCCATGGCATTCTGAAATCTGTGGGGCATTATCCCATTATACTTCTACCAACACAGAAGGCTACACAATTGAAATTCAATGAAAAATGGTTACATAACACAGTAAATCTGACTGCCACAACCACATTTCTTAATTTCTCTTGAAAACAAGAAGTTACATGAAAACTTGCACCTAATCTTACATGTACAGTCCCTGTGCAGTGTTCCAGAAAATCCCTTGCAATCAGCCTGAGAACAAATTCTTCCAAAGTCTCATGAATGGACTCTATCCAACTAAGTGAAAAGGGGTCACCTCATAATTGGTAATCATAAAGCTTACTGAGATCTGCTTTTAAAAAGCAGAAATATATATACGGTTAAGAAATAACAATAGCTATCCCTAATATAGTATCACCTGCACCCAAACCTCAACAGCTTCCAACTGAGTTTTTATCTTGGGTGCCCACCTCTGCCACACTGCTCCAGAGGACCACCTTTGTAAACATGGTCTCATGCACTGTTTGATACAACATTTCCAACACTTGTGAGCAACGTTAGAGCAAACTATAGTGCAAATGCAGAGCCAAAAATAAGAAAAAACAAAATGGAAACACTGAAATAAAGAACATGCTGAAGGAGTTCCTATATTCTATCCCTGCAAGAAAAATTCTAGATTCACCATCAACGAAGCATTAATATAAAAAAAGAGAAGAAAATATTCAAACAGTACAATCCAACAATGAGAAATAGCATAGAGGTATCTATAACCAGAGAAAGACTGTCTACCACCTGAAGAGAGATGTTGCCCTGTGGGTTCCATATCCTCTAACCATCAAGCAAGACTGCCAATTTGGCTTCAACTGATTTTACCACTTACAATTTGATCTCCAGCTTTGTAGATTGTCTCGCTTCTCTGCAATTTTTTCTATATGTTGATTCAACAACCTGTGTGTTTTGCCCAAGGCAACAGACAGAATTCTGAATTGCAGCTGGGCTTCGTGTTTTCTGAAATGAAAACTGGACCTTGTTTCTTTATCCTAATATACATTGTTGTTGAAACAATACCAGCACATGTGCCAGTGACATGTTCAGATTGCAATTTTTATTTTGAGGCTGAGAATAATTGTAGACCTCACAGCCATAATACCTGCCCATAGTTTCTTCCTCATGCCATACTCCTGTACTACAAAAACCAAATGTCAAGTTATCAAGAATTTGAAAACTTGCAGCCTTGATCCTATTAGAAGTATTACTCAAGCATGAGTTTGTTTGTTTTTTAAATGCTTTTAACTACCTTCTTCTCCTTTATCTTACCACTCATATTCAAAGAAGGATGGAAAAAAGCATCACAGCTAAGCAGACACAACTTTATAAAATGGGTAGGACACAGGTGTATGGATACACAAGACTGATTAGGACAAGCTGCATATCAGCTTGGAACAAACTACAAGATTTCAGCAGAACGGAAGCAAGAAGGAGCAACCACCAACATCAGCTTTGTGTGCCCAACCACTAGGGCTGTCTACTTCTGCCTATCAATTTGTTAACCATACTAGAAGATGTGCTGGCTGGAGGCTAAGGCTAACCAGTGCAGACCAATAAAAAGCCCAAGTTGTAAAACAAGACCTAGAATAGATATCAGCTTTCAAGCTCCTATACCTGCCTTTGTATAAACTGTTGTACTTTGGCTTTGTATATTTCTGGTTTCACAAGCAACTTACTTTGTCTAACGTAGCTGGATAGCAATTTCACCTAGCATCCTATTTGACAGCTGGAGGCCAAGATATTTACCTTCCCATGCAAATCAAATCATCTATTTTATTCTTGTTTTTCTTTATTATCAACACTGTTTGGTCACAGCCAGTTCTACACTCAACCTAAGAGAGACACAGTATTTATTCCACACACATCATGTGCAGAGAGCCTCTCAGGGAGTCTTGGGAACTAGAATTCATTAATTATTTCACACTGTCCTTTGTCACTAGCAGGGCTTCTGCAACAACAGATCACCCATCTGTCATCTTTAGCTATAACGTTTTCTTGGGTTCTCCCAAGAGGTGGACTGGGGGCTTCACACAAAAAGCAAGGTGTCAGATTTTTCTAATCTCTGCCCAGTATAGCTAGGGGCAGCTCGTAGCTAATAAAACAGCAGGCTGTTTAAAGCATAGTTTAGAATGGATCTTGATCTTCCTTTGACATCCCCTGCCTATTCCATCGCTGGCAAAATGAAGATTGTATTGTTGTGTGCCTTTGTTTCTGACTTATGACCTATCACAGGGTTTTCTTGGCATAATTTCTTCAGAGGGGGTTTGCCTTTGCCTTCCTCTCAGATGCTGAGAGTGTAACTTGCCCAGAAGGTTTCCATGGCCAAACAGGGGTTTGAAACCTGGTATCCTAGAGTCCTAACCACTATACCACACTGGCTCTCAAAATGAAGACGACTCAGATGGAAATTATTACATGGCATGACCTAGGTCTTTAAAACAGGCTGGTCCTAGAAACAATCATGTATACAATAGTATCTGCACTGACAATGTTCATATGCATGCCTTGATTTATCACACTTCTTTTTCAAATGAAACAGGATGTCAGTCCTTTTTTAACCTTAAAAAAAAAAAAAGGATGAAATCAAGGCCCCTGGAGTCACCAACATACTGCAAAGTAAATCAATGACTTGAATAATTTTCAGGAAAACTACGACTCTGTTACCCAAGGAATATATTAAAGATAAGTTTATTATATCCCAATAGTGACTGAAAACAATTATATGTAGTTACCAACAGCTCTTTCTTACCCTTTTATTTATGGAAGAATATGTGACAGACATGTAGCATTAGTATTTAGATAATCTAAACTTAAAGATGAGATTAGATGCGTTAGTGCAAAACCACTGAAGCTTGAAACCTTTCCAAACAGTTTTCACTACTTTTGCTAGTAATTGCATTCAATTTAGATAAGGAAAACTGACAACAGTGTTTGACTTTCGTTTTCAAGGCTTCTGAAGGAAGGGCTTAATACAAAGGTGAACATTAGCACAACATTTATATTTTAGAGTGCTCTGTCAAACTTCCCATATACATTTAGGCCAAACAGAACCTTAAAAAGCACTGGATTTTTCTTATTACCTAACCAACAACACACATGTTAAAATAACTGATAAATACAAATGTACAAATGTCTGTGTGCCTTTTGGATTATAACAAGTAAGACATTAAAAATTATGTAACTACAAATAAACAAGTTGATTCATATGTTAGGTAGAGCGGGCCCTCTGTAAATGTGACCTCCGTATCTGCAAATTCTAGCGATCATGGAGCATCACGTCACATCCTATACCTAAAGCAGCAGTGACATGAACCTAGATGTACGGAAGCACTTGTGTGCCCACTGTTGCCACTTAATAATATGGGACGTGACCATTTGTGTTTTTCACCATTCACGGGGGGGTCTCTGAACAGAAGCCATGCAAATATGGAGGGACCACTGTAAAAATGTATTATTTTTTAAATTAATTTTTACAAACCAATCCACCATAAAAATATTGACAAATCAACTATTGCAGATAAAGTTATGAATTTTACATCTTAAATAAAATTACTGTTCCTTACATAAATAAATTTTTATACACCCATATACGTCCTCTCCACTCCCTCTCCATCCTTGGAGTCCCTAACCATTACTGTCAGTATTTTGTAAATCATCAATTTACTTCGTCTCCCTTTTCCCTCCCCTTACCTCCCTATCCTGCTATCTTTATTATGCATTTCCCCCCAAATCCAAATTGTGTTTGTCTTAGTCTAAAGCTCCTTAATGTGAATTATATTTCTGTTGTTGCATTTTTCCTCTAATGTTTAACTCCTTATTTACCATAATGTTTTTCATAATTTTTTACCATATTTATTTACATAATTTCCTGTATAAATGTATTAAATCATAGTAAAGCCTGCATATGGTCTACCATTATATGATTATTTTTCCCAAATATTTCATACAGCAACCATAACTCTGTAAATCAATTATTCTCTGTACTTCTTTCACAGATAAACAATCAGGCTTAAATCCAATTGTTGCATGCAAACAGAGAAGATCTATTAATCCAACTACTAAAGTCAATACTTACATGAATTCTACTGATTCAGTGGGTCTACTCCTGTAGGGATCAGCAAGTAGATTTACGTTATGTATAGATCCAGTGTAGTACAGTGGTTTGACAACTGAACTAGGACCCTTGAGACCTGGATTGAAATCCTGGCTCACGTGTGAAAATGTACTGGCTGATATTGGGCCAGTCAAGTACTCTCAGGCTTAAACGAAGGAATCAGCAAATCTCCTCCGAATAACTCTTGCCAAGAAAACCCTGTGACAAGGTTGCCATGAATAAGAGACAACTCAAAGGCACATAAGAACAATATTTAAGTCTGGTCAAGTAATGTCCAGATCATATCAAACTATAACTACAAGGGAGGAAAGCGCAAATGAAATGGGGACAGGGGCAGGGAACGCACAGTGTTGCATTTGTCAAAAGTTTCATAAGAAATTCTAAGACTATACTACACACAGTATCTTCCCCATAGCCAAGAACTTATTTACTATAATTTTATATCATCTCATTTGTTCAGTATTCCCCAAAATTACATGCCACACTGGAATGTATGAATGAAATTACATCCTACACTGGAAAATATGCATGAAATAACATGGGGGATTTACAATACCAACAATAATTCGATTTTAAATTATCAACGTACTTTTCTCTTATAGATTTGAGAATATTATGTATCTTATAGTGTACTTATTTTCTTATTTCTGACAACAAAAACAAATGCAAATAAACCCATGGCATAGAACGTGTCCTTAGGGCTTGGTACACATAACATTGCCATGATCAGGCTTCAACAGGCCTGCTTACTACAGCATGTATGGCACTGTCCTCTGGCAAGCAGGAGCAACTTTGCCTCCCAACTTTGAAACTGCTGAGAGGACTGGAGAATGTTTTACAAGTTGTGCAGCAGTCACTACCAATTCCTTGCCAGTGAAGTTGGGTAGAAGGCTGGTGAATGGCAGCTGCATGAAATCATCCCTGGATGCATTTTAGAAGAAGCCTTCAAGTGGTATCTAGAAGGTTCCTAATGTTTTTGTTCACTTACGCAGAGGTTACCTGACCTGCTTGTTTCATTTTACATGTGCATGTGCAGTTTTGAATAAAAAGTTTGCTGAAACATGTTAAACTGCTGTTGTTCTTGTGGTGTAGGAACCTATCCCTATTCTTTCCATGTTATTTCTGCTCCTGATAACAAATTTTCTGTTAAAGTAATACCCATGAACACATCTACTTTGTCAACTGAGGTATACTTCTAAGTTAACTTTATGTCTCAACTAGGATTTCTGCTAACTGTAGTCAACAACAAATCACTGTTTATAACCACAGTTTAGAGAAGATTTGTTGTTTGGATTAACAACGATTATTAAAAACAATGTCCAGAAGGGAGGACTGTATGCTTCTGGGAGGTTCATAAGAAATGCTTATCAAGTAACCCTCATTAGGCAAACATACAAAGAATGGAATGACTCTTTTAATATAGACAGGTTTGACAATATTAGGTTCAAGTAACAAGAAATTTACGTTTCAGTTACATTTATTGTTTTGGCTTTATTACTAACCACATCACATATTAATATCCAGAACTTTTTGTTAGAACTTCAGATGGTACAAACAATCTGTAATTCCTTAGGATGGGTTAGCAATTAAAAAACAAACAAACTTTTTTTTCCATTTTATCAGGAAAAAAAATCAAGCAAGTACCAAACACATTCATTAACTATATCAACCTACTTACTTCTTTAGAACGTATCTAGGTCAATAGTACACCTGATAGATTAGGATCTGATGCACAAAATCCTATGCTATAATAAATCTGCCACAAGACTTTTTGTGGTGTTGTCTGTACACACCCCTTTCAACAGCATAGACTTATAAGGCAAGTTTCTTTAAGATAAATAAAAACCTTAAGTGTTAATAAAGTAAATAAAAGGACATTCATAACAAGCTGCCCAAAATTATCAGCTGCACAGCTAACCGAAATTACAGCTGTTCCTTATGGTTTTTCAGTGAGACCAACAACAATATTCTAAGGTTCTAGAAACTGCATTGTAACAATGTAATAACTAAAATTCATGATTTCATTACCAGATTGACTTCTAGACTGGTGCAGTTTCCACTGTAATATTATTCTTTTCAAGGAAAGGAGTTGATCTTTCAAGAAATCCACACCTCCCACCATTAGCTTTTTTTCATTCTTATTCAAATTAGAATCAAATTAATCAAATTATTATTATTATTATTACAGTATATTTATTTGTACCTTGCTTTTCTACCAAAACTAGGACTCAAAATGGCTTACAAACTAAAAGAACTATATAATTAAAAGCACACAAACAGTAAACATTAAAACAGAAGTGAAAGAAGAAAGAAAAAGATGAACCTACTTTTTCTTTCTTTTTCTCTATTTTTTAATTTCTAGTTCATCTGTCTTATGTTTTCTTTGTGTTTTTTTCTTTTATTTGATGTGTCTGTAGAATTCCAGTATTTTTAGAAATTATTAATAAAGATATTTTTAAAAAACTGAATTGAATTATTCATGGTATTAAAACAATTCAAACCTCCAGCTGCAAAAATAAAATGAAATTTAAAAAGCTAAAAGCTATTAAAAGCAGTAGTTTAAAACAATACAGATCTCCTAGCCTGTTTTAAAATCCTGTTGGAATACAAAGGGTTTTTCCTGCTGATGGAAGAACAACATGGAAGGGGGCCATTCTGTCCTCCCTGGGAAGGGAGTTCCAGAGTCTAGAGGCAGCCACTGAGAAGGTCCCCTGTGCCATCTCCACCAACCATGCTCATGACTTATGACAGTGGTGGGACTGAGAAAAGACTCTCTCTTTATGATCTCAGACCCAGACAAGCTCACACAGGAAGATCTGCCAGATAGCCTAAACCTGAGCCATACAGGGCTTTATATGTCTAACAAACGGGTTGTGAGTATTATAGATCTCTCACTGAAAGGTTGTCTACCATGTAGCTTCTGTCATGTAAATGAAAACTAGAAGTAGAGAAGGTATGACTATTTTTAGATACTGGGGAACAGTGGGGGGGGGTCCATAAAGTCACTATGGGGAGTTAGTTATACAGAACATCATGACGATCAACATCAATGAATATGCTGAGAATAATAACTACTTACTTTCCAAAGTTTATTTTTTCAAGATTCAACTACATATATTTTACAGATGAGTACAGTACTTATTGTTGAGCGAATACAGACACACAGAGAATATACATAATCCAGAAAATCCCAAGTCAGGAAAATTTAATTTTACCATGCCTTTGGGTAAGTCTGGGAATAGTAGTACAAAAAAGTTCTGGAAAAGCAACATTCTGTTCTAGGAAACAAATCTGTGTCCCAGTAAAAGAGCAAATATGAGTAACTCTGCTGTGGCTCTGCTTCTCAAAGCAAGAAAAACTTATCATCCTAAAATAGGTCTTTCCTGATAAGCCCCAGCAACACAACAATCACACAGTTTACAGGAAAGCAGCACTAGAGGCTGTGGTACTGTGTCTATAAAACACTACAGTGGGAAACAGAAGTACTATATTTGCCTCTAAGGGCCTGGTGTTCTGAATAAATGCAAGAAACACATATTTTTGTTGTTACAATATTTTCTGCAAACCAAGCTCTTCAGCAAAAAGCCATTAATCATACCTGTTGCTAAGCAGGCTTTCATCTTTTAAAAAAATATTATATATGCCTAGTCTTTCCTCTTCTTAGAGGGCATTATTTGCTTACTTGTGCACAGAAAATGCTATTCTTGCAGTCTGTTCTCCTCAAAAGGTGATTCCTGTTTAGTACTATAGTTCCTTTTGAAAGTATGGTACAAAAAGGTACAAAATGTCCACAAACATATCACTCAAATTAATAACAACTAGAACAAGTTGCAGACACAGATATCCTGAAGAAAATGATGAGCACCAATAAGCTTTGGGGTATTTGTAGAAATAAAACACATGAACGTCATTAGGCAGAGTGTGGTGATACTGCTGGAACAGGACCAAAGAGAATGACAGAAAGCTTTCTGAAATCTAAGAAGTATGCCAGGAGCTAACAGCACTGAAAGGAGAAATAAAAGATGCTAAGGAAACAACCAATTTCAGCCAAGGACAAAAAGAAGGTATAATTAGCTTAGGGAAAAGGTGCAATAATGAAAAAGGTCTTTGGTTTTTGCACACTACGAAGTACTATGCAAGAAAAACATACACCCAAATGATAATGTGGGGTTCACCTACTGCTGCTAGCCCATCTGGAGGGTACCAGGTTGGTGAAGGCACTGGTGGGTTGTAGACCAGGACAGATTTGTCTAACATTAATCACAGAAGCAGCACAAGCACCACAAAAATGTAAGACATTATGTGGATGTCCAAATCCCTATCTAGTCTAAAGGTACATCTCTAAGGGCCTTTCCGCATGACACTGTTATAGTGCAATCATTCCACTTTCAACATCCTATGGAATCCTGGGGTTTGCAGTTTAAGGAATTGTAGAGTTTGCAATTTAGGGAGGAGCATTTAGGCTTCTCAGCCAGAGAGCTCCTTGGCCTCGGGAAACTACACACTCCAGAATTCCACAAGAGGTTGAAAGTGGAATAATCACACTATAACAGTGTAGTGCGGAAAGGCCCTAAGTCTAGAAAGGTGGAGAAATACCTGTCTAACCACAGGATTCAAGAAACTAGGATGAACAATAAGCAAGGTTTGCAATCCCACTGAAAACTATGGTTGCAGACTGAGGCCATTTCCGCACGGGCCTGTTAGAGCGCGATGATTCCACTTGCAAACTCCTCTGGAATCCTGGGGTTTGCAGTTTCGGGAGGGGCCAAGCGGCCCCTCCCGAAACTGCAAACCCCAGGATTCCAGAGGAGGTTGCAAGTGGAATCATCGCGCTATAACAGTCCAGTGCGGAAATGGTCTCAGTCTTAAATTCCCTAGAAGTGCTACCATGACAAACACAGAAGAGAAACATGGAAACAGAAGCTTAAAACAGGATGGAGTGGAGGAAGGTGAGAGCGTCCCTCACTTGTTCTTCTTCACCCATGAGTTTGAGAATGAGAATTATCACGCTTGCCCTGGTCCAGGACAGGGTCTGAAGACAGCTGAATGGCGCTGGCTGAGAAGGCCAAGTACCCAGACAAGAAACCCACAAACAATCCGCCTCTCTGCTTATGGAGGCCTGGAGGCCACAAAAAAGCCACAGGGGCCACAAGCAACCACAGCTTGCGCTTTAGCAGCTGTAAGGCCTCCAGAAATTCAACAGGTGCTGTTTGCCTCCATGTCAGGATAAGACCCGTGATTTTCTGCCCATCCTGCGTCTTGTTTTTCTCTGGCTCCCCCCAAATCCCAGCAACACTCCTCCTCCCTGGATGCACGGGAGTGGTCTCGTTCTTCTGGCACCCCGCCTGCTCTTTGGCGGACACTTGCCCGCAGCCACGACCCTTCAGGGACCTCCCGAGGAGCTGAGAGAAAAGACCATCCTCGGGCTTCGGCGGCCGCGTCTCCCAGCCCGTCCCCGGTAAGGTCACACACAGACACACACAGACCACCCTCAAGCACCCTATGAGGGCTTGTTGGGGGGGAGCGGAGGAAAAGAAAGGCCTCGCGTCCTAGGCCGTTTCCGCACGAGCCTGTTATAGCGCGACGATTCCGCTTTCAACCTCCTCTGGAATCCTGGGGTTTGCCGTTTCGGGAGGGGCCGGCCGGCCCCTCCCGAAACGGCAAACCCCAGGATTCCAGAGGAGGTTGAAAGCGGAATCGTCGCGCTATAACAGGCTCGTGCGGAAACGGCCCCAGAGCGGCGCGCGCGCAACCTCCCCCGTGCGGGGTCACTCACCGAAGTCCAGAAACTGCTTGATGGAGAGCGGCGACGGGGAAAAGCGAGAGTAGTACTCGATCTGTTTGGGGATGGGGCTCTTCAGGAGCGCCCCGCATAGCCGCATGGTCGGGCAGGCCGGGCAGCTGAGAACGGGGCGGGGGACGGGCTGAAGCGGGGGGGGGTGAGAGAAGTAAAGGACGTGCGCGCGCACCGACGACGACGGCGGCGGCGGCAACAACAACCGCCGTCCCTGGACGAACCGGCCGAGCAACCGCCTGAAGGTGGCGGCGGCGGCGCGTGCGGACGCTCACGCACACAAACACCGCGAGGGGAGGGGGCGGGGGGACGCGCGCGCGCAACTGTCACAACGGCCCGGCGGCTCCTCGCGGGCAGAGCGGCGCGAGGCGGCGGCGGCGGCATAAACAGGAGCTGCTAGGGCCTCCACGCAACTGGCCTTCCCCCTCTCCTATTAAGCGGCCGGGACGGGCGGGTTACGTTCCCCGCCCCTGCTTCGGCCCGTCTCCGCCGATTACTTAGGAAGCACCCGCCTTCCGGGCGTACACAGCCTTCTGACTGGGCAACTGGCAGCCAACATCCCCATGGCCCTGCCACCCTCTCTCCTTTCCTGGACTCAAGCACCGCCTCGCGATTGCCATGGCACCCAGCACGGCGCGCAGGCGCCAACGGTTCACCGGTTAGGGCCCGGGGCCTACGTCTGGAGTCAAAGAAACTCCTGGGTATCCTCAGAAGGGCCGTGTGTAGCTCCTGATACTGCCGAAGATACAGCGTCTGAGGCCATTTCCGCACTAGCCTGTTATAGCGCGATGATTCCACTTTCCACATCCTCTGGAATCCTGGGGTTTGCAGTTTCGGGAGGGGCCGGCGGGCCCCTCCCGAAACTGCAAACCCCAGGATTCCAGAGGATGTGGAAAGTGGAATCATCGCGCTATAACAGGCCAGTGCGGAAATGGCCTCAGACTCGAACCCCTTCCGTCTGCTTCTGTTTACTTTTCAGGAGTCTGTCCTGTGTCTGCAGGAGCATCTTTTAGCAAACTGGCCCTGCGCTTTCCTTAAAACAGCGGTTCTTAATTCATCTTGGAGAATGTGATGAACACTGTTGCTCCCCAGGAAAAAAAAATTGCGTAAACCTGTGCACACAAAATTGTGCAGACAGTTGAATTTTTTATGGCATTGGAAACCGATTCCTTTCGCATAGACTGGTCTGGAACACTTGAAAAAACTAAATTTACACTTTAAAATTCACTGTGGCAGTGAAGGATAAAGGATATGGGTAGATATCCTGCAGATAACACTTTTGCCTCAAATTTATGGGTCTCATACCCATCCATAGAGACCAAGTTAGGAAAACCTGCTTAAGGAAAGAAAATTTGATAAAAGGCCATGCTGGCTGAGGGATCCTCCAAGGATTATTTTTCAAGCATAATTTCAACATGGATCTGATAATATTTACAGTGAAAATAGTTCCAACAGTAATTACATTCAGATGCATTTGTTAGCAGAATAAGCAACAATAACTGAGATGGAATAGAACTTGCATTCAAATAGTGCATCTGCATGAAAACAGATGTGCTAAATATCAAACTACATCAACTTGTTGCACATGTTTAATATTAAATGACCAGGAACCATGAAGGGCAGGGTGGAAAACTAACTTTAACAATACATGTGCTGATGTGTTCTCTTCTTAAAAAGCATCTCCTAGAAGTCAAGGAAAGGACAGTAGCTTCCTAGACAAATCTATGCTATATAATGACAATCTGACCATATGACACATAATAGCCAAGATATGTTCAGAGGGGGTTTGCCATTGCTCTGAGGCTGATAGAGTATGACTTCCCAACATCAGCTAGTGCGCTTCCATGGCCGAGCGTGGATTCAGCCCTGGTCTCCAGACCTGTAGTCCAATGCTTACATCACTACATTCTGCTGGCTCACTATGATGTGTACAGTGCATAAAATCTACTTCCAAAATAGAAATGGAAGATACAATGCCTCAGCTTCACAGTTCATGACAAGTTATGCTGCTTTAAATATCACAAAACCTGTTTGAACTAGGATCAAGGAAGACAGTGGTCCAAGCTTCAACTTTTTGACTCAGATGTTGATCTAAGCTGCTCAGTGGATAGATTGAGACATACTAATGATGGCATGATCATGATTGCTTGTGACACCCTGGCAAAGTTTCTTCCCTCCACCTCCTTTTGATTTTCATCAACATTAATGAAAACTGAGGAGAAGTTTAGTAAAGTTGTGGTAGTTTTACACAAGTGTCCCTGACCAGGTTCTAGTGAGTCTGATAAGGTAGAAGGGAAACTTATCATTTCCACAATTTTGCGTCTGTTTGTGTTCTTTAAAAGATATGTATTCCTGACTTCCTGACAGTCAGGGCTGTCCGGCAGTGGAATATGCTACCTCGGAGTGTGGTGGAGTCTCCTTCTTTGGAGGTTTTTAAGCAGAGGCTGGATGGCCATCTGTCGGGAGTGCTTTGAGGGTGTTCCTGCATGGCAGGGGGTTGGACTGGATGGCCCATGTGGTCTCTTCCAACTCTACATTTCTATGATTCTATAATTCTATGATTCTATTTGAAATATGTATATGCTTGAGAAATTGGATTTCCTCAGTTTTGTGAGTGTCAATAGAAACCAGAGATGGAGGGTTGTGAGATTTTTTAGCATAAATGCATAGTCATGGATATGCTTTGCCTATTATTAAAGACCACCTCCCAAAAAACTTCCATACAGAGAAAGAGAGATGAAAATGTCTACACTTCTGAAGAAAAAGAAGACTGCATATTGAGCTTTCTGTTACCCTGTTTACTGGGGGTCCCAGGAGGGACACCTATATGCACTCTCAATTAACTAAGTTTGGGGAAATTAGCTAGCGCACAAATTAGCAATGCGAGAGGCAGGGCAACGCAGCGGAATCTTTTACCCAATGTCTACGGGGTCAGGCCAAGGCAAGAAGCAAACCAAGTTATAAGAATAATTGAGATTTTATTAAATACAGACACACAGTGTATGCAACACTCACAATCACACAAGTAACTAAGGAAAATAAAGGGTGGAGTGGTATAGAGGGATTTGTCAGAGGGTTTTTTGAATTGGGTGATACAAAACCTGTCCTGAAGCCTGAAAGAATAGAGAGCGATGCTGGGGTTCGATGTGGCTCAGCACGTGTAGCTGAGGGGAAGCTCGCCAAGCAAAGCGGCAGCAAGGCAGTCTGGAACTCGGGAGTAATCCGAGGAAGGTCTCGAAATCAGGGGGTTTTTATAGGGAGAAATGTAACTGCAGGCTATTTCGTACTTGGGGAAAACAATGAGTTTCGGGTGCGAGACAAAGCTTGGGAAAGGTCAGAATTTAGCATGATTGAGTTAAGTCCGAATTGACAAAGAGGTAGACAGTATGCAAATACTCAGTGCTTGGCAGTTGAGTATTCAGCTTGCCAAATTGCCTGCTCGGAGCAGGGAGTCCTTTATAAACAGCGTGCATACATAATGAGGGTGCTTGCAGAGAAGTCTCCTAAAGCGGTGATCTGGCTGTTTCTGGCCTGTATTGTTTTGAGATATTGCAGCGTTTGATGGCCGAGCCTAGTTCTGTGCTTGTCCGGGGGCCTCACAAACATGTGGAGAGGGGTGATGGAAGAGAGCCAAATTATTGATATCAAAATGATATCTTTATGCTATCTCCAAGGAGGCCTAACCTGCAGTAACGTTTCAAACATACTCACCAAGAGCTGAGAAGAGTCTCAATTGCATATAGGAGCAGCAAGTCATATACGAAACACCTTAAGGTTCTTACATGAATTAGTGACATGCATCTTTATGAATCTTTTAAAAAAATTTTTATTAGATTATGTTCTTTGGTATAAAATTGTGACATAAAATGTAAACAAAAAGAAAACGATCAATCGAAGACAGTAAACATATTGATCAATACGGTGTAGCATTCATATCTGAGACAACAAAACTGCACAGTAGCTATACATACATAACTAAAAAAGCATAGCCTATTGAATATGCCCATTTCTATCTGAATAAGAATACTAAGAATGCCTTCTGATTCTATTGTAAATACCAATGATTTTCTATGTATATCATCCTAGTAACAGAGAGAGACTGATAAACTCGTCAATTTAAGACTTATAATTTGGTTCTCCCTGTGTCGTGTTCTTGTCTTTCTCTTCATAGCACTTCCTTATGTCCCCATAGTTCAGTTTATCATCGTCATCCGTATTAATCCTCACTTTATTTACTTAAATTAGTTCTGTTAAGCTTATGTTAGCATTGTGATATCTTGTGCTATGTGTATGTCTGCCGTGTAATGTACCGGTTACTTTTTTGTTTATCTTTATGATCTGATTCAAATCCATTGTTCATTTCTTCTGTAACTTTAAAAAACAGTTTAACAGTAGCATTGTCTTAAATAACTTTTATCATCAAGTTAAGAACCTACTAGGTTATCATTACCTGATTCAAATTTCAAATTAAATCATTTTACCACTTAAAACAGCAGTTCTCAACCTGTGGATCGTGACCCCTTTGGGGGTCGAACGACCCTTTCACAGGGGTTGCCTAAGACCATTGGAAAACACATATTTCTGATGGTCTTAGGAATCGAGACACCACTCGTCTATCCGTCTGCAGGCGGGTCTGCCCACATGCAGATACGCCCACATATATATCAGCCTTCCTTGTGGAATTTCAGCCTGCCGTGCAGTTCTTAAAGGAAGCCTGACTAGTGCGGAGGCGGGTCAGGATGTGGCAAGAGGCAGAAAGTCTAGTCTGACCCCATCTCCCGCAGCACCGCCGAGGCCTCGTCCGGCCTGCTCCCTCTCCCTTCCGTGCAGCTCACTGTGGTGGGCGGGGAAAAAGAGGGAAGTGGCCACCCGGGCCGGCGGAGGGAGGGGGTGCACCATTGTCGCCGATGGCTGAGCTGCTTCTTCCGCCAGCCTCTGACGCTATCAGCGGGGGCCACTGGCCTGGGTGGGCAGCTCGGGGAGACTGCTGTAGGAGAGATGCCTGAGCTGAGGAAGGGAGGGGACCACGTTGCGCCGGCATACGAGAGTCCCCCCCGAAGGACTGAGCCTTGGCCTCGGACCATGTGGGGGAGCAGCCTCCTTCTGCTTCTCCCTGCCACCGGACTGGCCCTCTCTTTCCGTGTTTCAGGCTGAGCTCTGCCTCCGGGACTGAGGAGGCACAGCCTGCCCGGCACCATGTGGCGGAGATGGTGAGGCTTGGGCAGAGTCCTCCAGCCGCCTCCTCTTCCTCTCCCTTCCCTTCTCCCTGTGCCTCGAGAGTGACCCAGCCGGGCCCCATGGCCACCGAGGCGACAGCGACGGGGCCCAGCTGCCTTCGTCTCCCGCCCGAAGGGACTTCTACTGGCTCCGCTCTTTCATAGCAGGAGGTAAATACAGAGCAGCCCTCTGCGCCGCAAAGGAGGTGGCAATTGTTGGCCAGGCACAGTCGCTGCGGGGATTGGCTGGCTGCCTTTCTACCTTTCCCACAGGGGCTGAGCAGTGACCCCATGTTGGACCTGACTTTGGACACCACACTCTCTCCTTCCATTGATGGGAATGTTAAATAGAGGACTTTTGCATGCCGGGCTTGTGTGGCACCAGCTGCCCGGAGATCCCATTATGCACTTGGTGTAGGCTTTGGTATGCAGTTGCAAGGTAGATCTTGATTCCATTAAAGTAGATGCCGCTTAAAGACACATGGCTTTTCTCTTCTTCACGGTTCAACTGAGGGCCGAGGCAAGGCTTGCTTCCTAAAGAAGAAACCTTGGCCATTTCCGCACTAGACTGTTGTTATAGTGCTATTATTCCACTTTCAACATCCTATGGAGAATGAATGAAAGACTGCATTTGGTGAGATTTATAAAAATGTATTGGGGTAGCAGACATTTTTTCAGTGATTTACAAGCTCTGTAGTGTAGAGAGCTGCATATTTGGAAGAAGCAAGAGCCTCCTGAAGATTGTCTGGTTGCTGAATCAGAGTTTTCAGAAGAGTGGCGCTGTAACACTGTGTGTTGTTTAGCCCACAAGACTTAGTGTTGTTTTCACTTGCCTAGAAACTGTTAAGTTTTTCACACTTTGGAGGAGAGATTAAGAAATTCAGAAATCCTTTTCATAGATTAGGGGATTTTTTGGAAATCGCAGAGAACATGCAGTCTGTTTTAAGTGCTGCATATCTGATCCAATGGCATACTTCAGTGTGCAGTGGCCATGGATACTTTGCTCCCTCTCCACCTGTAGCCTTCCATAGCCTCATAAAAATCTGCTTCAGTGATTTTCCCTGCTCTTTGGGATTTTTGTGATGCACAGGGAGTCTGCAGCCATAGGAAGCCATTGCGTGGGAGTCTGCAGCCATAGGAAGCCATTGATGTGAATACTGCCCCCTTGTGATAGTAACAGGTATTAAAAAAAAACAATTTCATTTATTTGTAATTAGAAATAAATATTTCACTATATATAATTACATATTGTTTTTGTGATTAATCACTATGTTTTAATTATGTGTAATTTGTAACAATGAAAATACATCCTGCATATCAGATATTTACATTACGATTCATAACAGTAGCAAAATTACAGTTATGAAGCAGCAACGAAAATGTTATGGTTGGGGGTCACCACAAAATGAGGAACTACATTAAAGGGTCGCGGCATTAGGAAGGTTGAGAACCACTGACTTAAAATGTAATCCTTAATAGGGTTCCACTCGTCTGTTTCTGTTTTCCCTTTTAACATCGTAGTCATTTTATCCAATTCTTTAAATTCTATAAGTTTTATTAGCTAATCTTCTATTTGTGGAGTCTGTTTGTTCTTCCATAATTTAGCGTATATTACTCTGGCAGCGGTGATCATATACAAAATTAGTCTCCATTATTTGAGTTTTACAGATTTGTCCACTCTATGAAGCATAATAGAAAGATCTTGGGTATCAATGGAATATTTATTTGCAGCATATTGGACATTGTTCCCTGGATCTTTTTCCAATATCTTTTGGCTGACGAGCAAGACCACCACATGTGATAAAAAGTTCCATTTTCTGCTCCACATTTCCAGCAATTATTTTCTTTAGTTTTGTATATCTTGCTTAGTTTCACAGAGTCGGGTTTAATCTGTACATCATGTAAAGATAGGTAGTTTTCTTTCAATGCTTGGGCCAGTGTGAATTTTGGTGTTTCCATCCGGGTTTTTTTCCCATTGATCAAGAGTAATTCATGACCAATGTTCTGAGCCCATCTGATCACAGTGTCTTTAATTTGTTCAGGTTCTAATTCTGTTTCTAGTTGTATTTTGTAGAGTTTTGATGTTTAGTGTTTCGGTGATTCCATTCTTGCTTTCTCAAATTCATTTTGAGGCTGATTCAAACCCTTCCAGTTTCGAGTCCATTTTAAATCTTTCTTTCAGTTGTCTGTAAAGGAACCACTGACATTTGAATCCCACTGCTTCTGTTTCCTCTCTCAATTTCATTCTGAAGTGTTGATTGTTTTCTTCAGTAAGTAGCAAATCTATTTCTCGGTAGGATCCTTCAGTCTACCATATAGTGCTTTGTGTGGGGACAGTCATTGTGGAATTTTTCTGTAAATTTTGTTTTTGAGTTTTAATCATATCGATAGTAGCAGTTTTCTTATATAGTGGCTTTGGAATCCTTTGTCTATTTTGGCTTTACCATACCACATATATGTATGCCAGCCCAGCCAGAGGTCTGAGCCTTCTAAATCGAGTAGTTTGGCATCTTAAAGAATTATTCAATCTCGAAACCAAGTCAGGCCATTAGCTTGATGATAAAGTTTTAAATCTGGTAATCCAAAACCTCCCTTTTCCTTTTTCTCATTCAAAATCCTCCAACTGATTCTTGAAAAGGCTTATCATTCGTTATAAATGGTAAATTTTGGAAAAGAAAATTCAATTTTGGCAAAATGTTCATTTTTATAGCAGCTAATCTTCCAAGTAATAATAGCTTTAAAGTTTTCCAATTTTGTAAAGATTTTCTAATTTCTGACCAGGTTAATTTGTAATTGCTTTCAAACAGTTCATTGTTTTGTTTCGAGATCCAGATTCCCAAATATTTTATCTTCTTTTCTGATTTAAATTCTGTGGTTTTTAACAATTCCTCTAAGTCTTCTTCTTTATGTTTCTAGTTAGTGTTTTTGTTTTTTCCTTGTTGATTCTAAAGCCTGCGATTTCTCCAAACATTTTGATTTTTTCCAGTAGTTTACTTATGCTTTGATTGGGGTCTTCTAGAAAAATCACCAAGTCATCGGCATATGCCTTCAATTTGTATTCATATTTTTTTATTTTGGTACCTTTTATTTCAGGATCTGATCTTATGGCTCTGGTTAAGACTTCTAAGATTGTAATGAACAGTAAGGGAGCGAGAGGATAGCCTTGTCTGGTTCCTTTTTTTATTTCCAGTTGTTTTGTTTTATCTCCATTTACTATAAGGGAAGCCTTCTGGTCTTTATAGATTTGTTTTATCCAGGCAATAAAAGTAGGACTGCAATTCATTTTAGTTAAGAGTTCTAGCATAAAAACCCAGTTAACGTTATTAAATGCCTTCTTGGCATCTACGAAAATCATTGTTAATTTTCTCATTATTTTTCTCATAATGTTCAATAATATCAAGAACAGTCTTAATATTGTTTCTAATTTGTCTTTTTTGGTAAAAAGCCATTTTGATCTTCATGTATTATACTTTGTAATTTTTTTTGTATCTTTCAGTCAATATGTTTGTAAATATTTTGTACTCAGTATTGAGTAAGGAAATCAGATGATAGTTTCCTGGGTCTTTTGCATCCTTTGCTTCTTTGTGAATCAAAGTTATGTTAGCTTTGTTCCACGATCTTGGCTTTCCTGCTGTTATGATTTCATTGAACATTTTTTGCATTGGGAATATGAGCTCATCTTGTAAGTATTTGTAATAGATAGCTGAATATCCATCTGGGCCTGGTACTTTTGTGATATCCAATTTCCAGATTGCTTCTGTGATTTCCATAGTAGTTATAGTTGCATTCAGCGTTTTTTGTTGTTCTTTTGAGATTTTAGGAATGTTTTGTTTATCAAGATATTCTTTTACCTTGCCTTTCATTCTGCCCTGTGTGATGATGTTAAACAAGTTCGTGTAATATTTGTAAAAAGCATGTTTTATAGACTCTTGGTCAGAGGCTATTTTTGTCCTTGTATTTACTTCTAAAATCAGTCTCTTTTCTCTATCCTTTCTAAGTTTATATGCAAGCCACTTTCCTGGCTTATCTGCATGTTCAAAATGTTTTTGTTTAGTTCTCATTAGTTTCTTTCCAATCTCTGTAAGGTTTTCTGCTTTTATTTGTTCTTGTAATATCTTAAGTTCTGTCCGTAATTTTTTATCAAACAGATTATTTCTTAATTTTTCTTCCTTTTGTTTTATTTCATTCAGAATATCTTGATTGTTTTTTTTTTTTGCCTTTTCATGTTCTGACCTCGATTTGATGAAGTGGCCCCGTAGAACTGCCTTGTTTGCATCCCATATTGTCCTCATTGTTAGCTCATCTGACATATTCTCAGAAAAATAATATTTTATTGTTTCTTTAGCTTTCTTCAGATAGTCCTCATTCTGAAGTAGCAGGTCATTAAGTCTCCAGCCCACATTTTTCTTAGAAGTTGACAATTCCAGCTGAAGCAAGTTGTGATCTGAGAACATCTTTATGAATCTTAATTACTTCTACAAAACCCCATTTACAACCCCTTTACAGATCTGGATATGTTTTCTTTGATAATCTGATAATCGGTATCTGTTTTTAATATTTTCACTATTTTTTTAATTTGACTCTTAGGGATATAGCAGATACCGAGATACATCTATCAGCTGTTAGTCCTTGTTAGTCTGCTCCAGGACAAACAACGTAACTACATTCTAGAAGGGTAAGCCATTATTTTTTACACAGGGAAAGGCACAAAAAGGCATCCCCCACTTACAAGACAGGGTAGAGACCAGAGTACTGTAAGAAAACGGAATTGGTTGAAAAGCAGAATCTGTGTTCTGTAGTGCAGGGAGCATGAATGATGATGATGATGATAAAATTTATTTATATCCCGCCTCTCCCCATGGATCGAGGCGGTACTACAACAATACATTAAATACATTAAAAGCATTAAAACATAACCAATCCTGCCCACCCAGCAACCCATCTAAAACCAACCCCCTAAAACACATTAACTACATTAAAGAACAGGAGGACAGTTGGTGGGAGGCGGTGGAGTACTAGTCTGGGAAGGCCTGTCGGAAGAGAACAGTCTGTACAGAGGATCACTTGGAACCGATCGTGTACGTGTTGCTTGCAAAGTCTCTCAGTTGACTTAGTGCCTTTTTTCTTCTTCTCAACTCACTTTGCCAGTGGTGCATGCATGTCAGCAACTCCAAGCAAGCTTCTGTAGGCAAGAAGAACTGATGAAAGAGTGGAATCCCCATTGAAATAATGGAACTTGTCCTTAATTTGAAAGCATCAAAAGAATGAGTTGTCGGATAATGGCATCAAAAGGTGGGGGCTTCTGATACGTAGTTGAAACCCTGTAAGGAATAGTGAACATTTAAAATATAAAGCTATCAAAAGAAATAGAATTTTTGGCATCCTGTGTCCTGCATCAGGCACCATTATGGAATCCAGTTTTAAAAAAGTCTCAGGTGCTCCCGCGGTGCTGCGGGAGATGGGGTCAGTTTCAGGAGGAATGTGCAGGGAAGTGTTAATTGCTCTGTAACTAAGATTTTTTTTAAAGGCCTCTATTTTGGGATGGGAGTGATTATCAGGGGAGATTGCAGCTAAGAAACAAAGTTGATTCCTGCATTGATCCTATCCTCTTCTTGGCAATAATTAGTGTTTGAAAAGGCTTCCACTAATACCTGTGGAGGTTTTAAAAATCTGTTTACGCTGGTGAAATCACAGAGCGGAGGAAATAAGAAAGGATGGAGAGAAAAGAGATGGACACTGGTGGTTTGTTTTTCTTTGCAAGAACAAACCAAGACTCATCCATAGGACAAACAGTTCCCTAGATGAGTGAGTAGTGTTTCTGCAATTGTATTAGTTTGTCTACCAAGTAAGCTTCCAAGTACAGGTAATTAGCAAATGAGACTGTTACACTGCAGGTGTTCTGGACAAATCTTTTCTTTGGCCAGACCTTATTGCATGGTATTGTGGTTTTCTCAGTATTTTCCCAAGGAAGAATAATTTGGGAAGCACTTCTTTTTTGACAAGAAAGAATCCATTAATGATCTGCTGTCCTTCTACCGTTTAGCTACTATTTCCTATTGATATTGCCTGGGTGGAATTTGTTTGTTCCTCTGTAGGATTCCCCTACTGGCAAGCTTGGTAGTTGGGTGAGGAAGAGACCAGGTAGAATCATGGCTGAAGGTGGTTCACAAGCAAACTGTTCTGATTTTTCTCTGTCTACTGGTACTTTTAAAAAAAGCGAAACAGCAATTTTTTGTGAGGGTGTTAAGTGCAATAGTGATATACCAGCATCTGAGGAACTGGGAGGAGAAGCTTAATTTCATGATTTTCTTTTTAACACATCTTGGGATAGTGGATTACTGGCAGGGCAACTGCAACAACTATGTTGCATTCCATAGCCAAACAGCAAAGCAAATTATCCAAAAATGAGAGAGATGTCAGAATGCTGCAGTATTGCAGTGGGAGTTCTTGTGAGATGGGATAGAGGTGGGATATTGCTAAAGTTGAGTTACAGCTTCCTTTTTTAAAAAAATGCTGTATGGAAGTACATGCACAAAGCTCATTGTCTATCACCAATTATGGGAAAGGAGGTGGGATCAAGTCTTCAATACCAGAATATATATAAAAAAGAGGAGTGCAGTGCTATTGAACTAGCATCACACTGCATTGCTCTAATAGTCTGAAAAGCAGAATTGTCCTGCTACTATCTTTCCAAGTAGGTGAAAAGTGCATATCATGGGCAACTGGCTATGATAGTGTTTAGACATCAGGGAGAACCAGTGAAGCTTGTTTGTGAAATATGGAAGATTTTCTGAGCATTCCCAGCAACTTCTAAGAAATGTCTTATCACAGGAAGTTTAGTACTGCTACTATAAATTATCATCTAGGAATCTCAACTCCACTATTGCAATCAGCACTGCAAGGAAAAGTATGGGTATATATTCAACACACTTGGCCACAGAGTATTTCCTTCTGCTACAAGATGTGGGGAAACTCATACTGCAGAAGTGAGTAAAGTGTGGCCTCTGGTCCATATGC
The DNA here is from genome assembly GCA_948474755.1 of Ctenosaura bakeri. Classification (NCBI taxonomy): domain Eukaryota; kingdom Metazoa; phylum Chordata; class Lepidosauria; order Squamata; family Iguanidae; genus Ctenosaura; species Ctenosaura bakeri. Next base: position 70,510 of record CAOLHI010002733.1, on the reverse strand, counting down.
ATTTCAAAGTATTTTTGTGCCCCCCGCAAGCCCACATGCTTCTCAACATCAACTAACGCAAAATAAAGTTGCCACTGATATTTGATAATACAATCCTGCTGCAGTGCAGTTTGCCACCAAAAGGCAGTGACAAACTCAGCTAGAGTAATGCTTTTTGAAAGAATATAATTTGAGGCCAAGCCTGACTTCAGCCCAAGCCAGCCAGACCCAAGAAATGGAAACTAGAAAGTGTTGCTGCCAGCACCCAACTCTGCTATGTGGAGACACGTGTTTCCTGAATGCTGACTTTGGGACTTAAGGGCCAAGTTCTTTAGACTGGGATAACTAGGGCCTTTTGAAACTGTTAAAACTGTCACCATACAGAGGATTCAGGGAATATAAACATTGAGTAGTGATGCGAAAATCCTGTTGGGTGACATTATGAGACTGTTGCTGTTGCATGATAATTGGTGCCTTTGTGCATGACTGATCTGGATGCCTTATTAACAAGCTATATCATGATTCATTGGTGAATTTCAAAGGATAATAGGATAATGTTGTTACTGTTGTGTGAATTGGTTTCTGTGGCTGTTGAACTATTAACTCTACTGCTAGAAGTTCATCACTGGATTATACTGGTATCAAGTTGGATGGCATTATTGATCACCAAACAGTCCAAGCAGGGAGGAAGTTCATCCTGCAGATATAGATGAACCTCAGACTGTGGACTGTGGAACCATGGCAGTGACATAGAGGCAATCTGGCCTACTGGGGTCACCTTAGTAAGAAGCAAAACCCAGAAGAAACCTCCCGTTTTAAAAGTGCTTAATTGAAAATACCTGTGAAATTGCAATTTTTGTATCACTATTTCTTAGCATGTTTTAGTAATGAATTAAAATGTTGTATTATGGAGATTTTCTGTACTCATGTCATTTTTGTGCTCTTTTAAATCTGACATTTCATAAATTTGCTAATGTACATAAAAACATATATTACCTAGACATGATATTTCTTGCAAGGCATTTTTGTGTCAGATAGGGGTTATTTAATTCTGTTCTAAACTAAATGATTCACTGTACCCGCTTTCTATCTATAAGTTCTTAAGGAAAACATATTTTTCTTCATAATCAAACACTTGATAACCTTACAAGTCAGCCAGTGAGTATTTCGTGCAATCTATCTCATTTAATATATTTGAGAAGCATATCAATGGAGTTAAATTGTCGGATAACACTCAGTATAAAGAAAGATTACTAAACATTTTGCTCTAGTTATTGTAAATTACATACTGTATGGTTCAGTTATTGTATAGCTATAGCATATTTAGAACATCCCACAAATTCCCCTCAGGCATTGTCATGTTCAGAGTCTCAAATACTGAAAATAAAACATTCATTTATAAAGCTAATAAGACTGAATGGTAACATGGGGAGAGTGCAAGGCAGAAGGCACAGAAACAAAGAAAAATGGCAGTTTGAAATGATATTCTACAAAATTAAAAAAAACAAAACAAAACTAGAGAAATGACGTATCAGGGTATTCCACAGTTACCCACCCCTTAGTAACATGGTGCATCTGTTTCTGACAAATTATATCCTCACAGTGTCCATTTTTCTCAACAATATTCTATGACAAACTGCAAGGAAAAGTACAGTTCTTTTCAGTTGGATTATAGCAATAAATGGTCAAAAGGTATCAGAACCACCAGGAGATCACTTTCTATGTGTTTTCCAAAGAGAAAAGACAATGTTATTATTCATACTCTTCCAACTTTAAAATGCATCCCTGTTTTTCAGTCACTTATTCTTTTACCTATGATACTGGAAGACTGACAGAATGCTGCTGAGAGGGACATTCAGCTAAAATAATAAATATACAGTAAAGTCTGTATATTGCAATGGGGAATCTTTGATCCTTCAAATGCTCTTGGAACATAGCTCCCATAATCTTTGACCATAGGCCATATTGACTACGGCTGGGAACTAGAGAAGTTAGTTCAATATAAAACAGATTAAAATGTTATCTTTGACCTTTTCCTGATACTATGGCCTTTAAATATACACTTGTACTATTTGTTGATACTCTGTCATGAGTATCTGTCATGATCTAAGGCTGGTTGCCAACTTTATAAGGTCAGGAGCATGTAGTTCTGGGATGTGCTACAAAATCTAATAACAGTAACTCACAAAGCAAACATTTATTGAAGATGAATCAATTCTTTTTATTTTTCTTCTTTTCTTGACAGGTACAAGTATAGGCTGAGTATCTATTATCCAAAGTGCTTGGAACCAGAAGTATTTTGTATTCCATATTATTTTAGATTTTAGAATGCCTGTATTTGCAAATTCATAAAATACAGTACTGTACAAGAGATTTCCAGGGAACCCACGGATGAGCAGGTATGCTTCAGCTGCTGCCGGAAACACAGAGTGGGTGATTGGTGGGTTTCCCAAATATCTACTGTAAAATACTGTATTTTGTTAATACAAATGTCAGATGCCTTATATTCTCTGAGATCCCCAGTCTCGCTCCATCTTCATGTCTTATACACCACACAAGTAGCAAATGAATAAGATCTGAGGCTGGAGAGAGATGCAAGGATCTATGAAATGGTGGGAGGCATGGACTTACCTTGAGCACTAAACTTGGACTCCCGCCATTTCACAGAATTTTTTTTCTCTCTTTCCAGCCTCACATCTCATTCGTTCGCCACTTGTGTTGTGAGACGTGAGGCTGGAGAGAGACTGAGGATCTGAGAGATAAATGTTGAAAAGCACTACAGCTGCTGCCACAAAGGTGGAAATGGGCAGGTGGTGGCAAAAAGGTCCAGGTTTTGGAGAGTTTTGGATTTCCGTATCAGGAATGCTTCAAAGAAATATATAACAGCAAAAGTGAATTAACACACAGAGTTCTGTTTTCATGTGCTCGGTACAAAAATTTAATAGCACTGAGTTCATTACATAGTCTTTGCTTAAAATTAAAATGGTGACCTCCTGGCTTCTGTATTCCCCTAAGTCCCTTTTCTTTGGTTAATCTTGAATGCAAGGACAGTAAAACTAGAGCGTTATATCTGGATTCATGCATTTCCTGTTTCTAGGTATATACTAATATCCCACTCCATCAAGTTATGAAGGTGGAAACTGGGATGGTCAACACTTTATGAATGAATCCAACTGTTATGTGTGATCCTACATAGTGTGTACATGCAACATGATAAAGAGCCATCACTGGGATCACACATTCTTTCCAAGAGAGCATTGAACTATAAATGTGAATGAAGGCCTTCTTACATAAATGTTTATTTGAGTACACTCTATCCACTTGTAGCAATCAATACTGATTCTTTGTCCGCCTATAGATTTTCTCTTATGGCATTGTGCTGTTTACTATTCATTCTACCATATTAAGAGCATCTTCTGTCCACTTCTTGTTTTCCATTTCAGTTTCTTAACTAAAAAGCATAATTTTGCCAAGTGATTTGCATCATTTCTATCTAAGAATTCAATTGCTAGGAAAGGAAAAAGTAATCAGGAATACAAATATTAGCATTACTGAGAGACAGCAAAACTGTAGAGCCTTTAAACAGTATAATTTAAATGCACCTCCTGCCATCTTTTCAATGGTAACACAACATGGAAGTGTTTTTTAATCACTGTGCTCTACACTTCTGGCTAAAACATCCAGCTGACATACAACTTGAAACAGTTTTACATCTAAGACTAGAGAAAGCTTAGAATTCTTTTTTCAAACAAACCAAGTGATTAAAGGTGAAAAGAGATTATGTTTGTTTTGGAAATGTTACCTAATATTAAATACTAAAATAGATAGTATTGGTGATCTTCAAAAGTCACAGGAAAGACCATGTTTACTACAATACTGAAGGGACTGCACAACTTGCTCTTATGTGTACTGATACATTCAAGAAAATGTTAAAAATATAGTCAATATTGCCAAAGAGTAGAAAAGGAGGCTTACACTGTGCCGTTTTCTGTGTGCTATGTAGAAGACGATGTCTAAATACCTAAAAGGCACCATATCTCATCTGATTTTAGAGTTTAAGCAGGATTGTTAGCAGCTATACACCCCCATGCTTTGATATAATCTAACTGACAAATATTAGCTGGCATGAAATTAAGTTATATACACTTATGGCTGAAGGGTTATATGGAGAATGGACACTGGTTGGGAATATGTGCAAGAGTAGGTTAGACATGACCTCAGCATGGCAAGGTCATAAGTTCACTGTGGATTAGCCTGGAAAGCCTGACTTAATTGTTCTAAGATAATCCTCTAAAATGCCCAACTTTAGGAACAATAGTCAAAGAAACTCCCCAGGTGTGGCAGGCAAGCACCCGTTCTGTGCACATTCCCTACCAAAACCTTCCCCAGTCACATTACCCAACCAAGATATTGAGACAATCAGTCCATTCCAGACCCATTTTTTTTTTTGCTCCACCAGAAAGCAATTATTAACTCACACACCTTCAGGGAGGGAAACAGAGTATAAAAACCCTTGGTTTTGAGTAGTTAGATGCAGTACTTGAAATATTGGACACCACTATTGTCGCTCTGAATTCTGATTTGGAATTCACTACTTCGCTATGCTTCTGAACTGGTAACTATAACCCAAAAACCACAGTTTCACTATCCATAATTTTTCCTCCCTTTATTATTCAGTCAGCTCTTATATGAATGTATGAGTGAATTCCTCTTAATAAAACACATTTCAAGTTTACTTTTGAATCTTTGACTGATTTTTTCCTGCCAGGACCCTGTAAACATTGGTGGAAGATCTTGTTAGGTTACCGCCCTCTCGCAGGCCTCCTAATTGAGCTGATTAATTTCCCATTGTCATGTGGAGGTACTGGAATCATGGATGAACCCCTGAGTCACCCACATTTTGGGGTATTAGGGCCAGCCCTGGTTAGTACTTGGATGGGAGACTGCCAATGAATACTAGGCGCTGTAGGCTATATTTCAGTGGAAGGAACTGGTACCTCCCCCCATAAGTATTCCTTGCCTGAGAAAACCCTGTGAAATTCATGGAGTTATTAAAAGTCAACAGACAACTTGAAGGCACACACTGACTCACATGAGGAAGAATATACAAAGAAATTTAAAAAGCTGCACAATTTTTAAAAGGGCTTCATATTAGATTAAACATTAGGACTTATCTGTCATATAACCAGATTTATCACTCATATAAAAGCCTACTCAAAATTATGTCCTATTGAATTCAGTGAAGGTTACTCCTAGGTGAGTATAAAGTCCAAATGTTACTGTGGTAAAGATTAGGTCGCTTGCATGTTTTAACATGCAAGCCATTAGGGTAAAGAAATGTGTTCCAGTTAGTGAAACAAGTGAGATTCATGGTTTATTATAAGCTTGTCCATAAGAAAAATTGTAAAATGATGTCAATTAGCACCTTTATTATGACAAACCAAAATAGGCTCAAAGTTGTGAAATCTACAGATCTCTTCATCAGGCAAAACATTACCTCTCACCAGGAAATGTGGGGCAAGGAAAGAGAAGGATGACTTGATGCTGAAATAATGAACTAAGATAAATCAAATATAGTATAGCAGTAGTTGTCAAATGATGTTCTAAAGAGTTTTGGCTTCCTTGGAAGTACAGTGGGTTTCCTCAATAAGAACAGTTATAAGACAGCTTGCAAACCACCAGCAAAACTTGTAAAAAGTGCAGTCATAACTTCTTCAAATTGGTATATTATTGTAGATATATATGCTTCTGTGATGCTGAAATACCAGTTAGGATCCAGTCCTCCAATGTTAGTAAAGAATATCTTTTTCAGATTAATGCATGAACATCATTTGTTACACAGGTAAACCTCAATTAACAAAGCAGATGTGTTCCTGGGCTTTAATAGAAACTTTGGTTCCAGAAGTAGAAAGAACCCGGAAAGAATAGGGATAGTTAAACATGTTTCAGCAAACATATTTCAGCAAACTAACATTAGGTTCCTGTGATATTTCAGCAAACTAACACTAGGTTCCTGTGAAACGAAACAAACAAGTCAGATAAACCTTGCATAAGTAAGCAAAAACATTTGAATTTCTAACTGAATTTCTTCTAAAATGCGTCTTGGGATGATCTGTTTTCTTTCAACAGATTCTGTTTCTCTTATGATGCAATTTTGTGAGTGTTGACCTCCCTGACAAGAGCATTGGCAGGGGGAGTGATTTAAATAACCCCATAGGAGGTAATCTGAGAACTTGATGGCACACCCCCTCTCAATTATATCCAGAATCCAAGTGTTGGATGTTACATCCAGGAATGGATGTAGCCACTCAGGAAGTAATATAGGATGAATAAAGAGGTATTAAATACATTGAAGATAGAATATATAAAATACATAGAAAACTGTTATATGTGTTATAAGTGAAGGAATTTATATCATATCATTGAAGAGATGTTGTTTTATTTGTTATATGGATAACAGTTTTGGAATAAATATAATTAAAAAAAATAGAAAGGTGCCATTGAACCTGTGCCTCCCCTCTCCATCCTAAGGAAGTTTTTCTCCCAGTATTTCACAATTTTGAAAAAAGACTGTGCTCTCTGCCCCATCCTAGACCTGAAGGCTGTCAACCTTTTCATCCAGCTCAGGTGTTTGGCGCTTGGCACCAGCATGCCTCTGTTGCAAGAAGGAGGCTGTTTTGTGACATTGAATATGAAGGATGGTGTCATGCCCTGCTTCCAGAACATGGAAATGGACTCAGAGACTGAAACAGGGAACATGCCAGGACCTGCTGAACAGGAGGAGGTTACAGTGCCACAAATCCCAGAGACAGAACAGGGTACAGTGCTAGCTCCAGCAGAAAGTCCTGCCCCTTCTGATACAGAAGACAACTTACCTGTACTTATGTTTGCCAAACATAGACAGCAAAGGGAGAACTTGTGCCAATCTCAAAAAGGATTTATAGGAGACAGCAATTAGTTAGGCAGCAGCTGTGTTAAACTGCTGAGGTATATGGGCACTGTCCTTCCCCTCCAGGAGTTGTTGGAGCTCACCTGACCTTCTGCTGGCTAATTGTATTTCTTGGATTGTGAACTCCAGACTTATCTGCCCTGTCTTTGGATTCTTTTGGATTCTGTTTATGCTTTTGACATTTGCTTATTGAGTAAAAGTAAGTGACTGGTTTTGAGCTGTTTCTTTGTTTGCTGTTTTGCCTATGTTATCTCCTGGCTATCAGCTGTGCAGATTGAGATAGGACACATGCTTATTTCCACATTGGAATCAAATCATCATGTTGGCATTTCCTCCATTTCAGCATGAGGAGAAAAGCCTACCATTTCTGTGTTCTCCCTTTCAGACTGTCTACTGCTGCACATGTATTTACCAAATGCATGGCAGTGGTTGCAGGTTGGCTGAGATAATAGGGTGTGATTGTTTTCTTCTACATAGACAATTGGCTCTTTCCATTCCAAGACCCGCCTCCTTGTCAATATCAGTCTGATGCTTCATCTCCTCAATAATTTAGACCTCTTTGTCAACTATAAGAAGTCCAATCTCCAATCCTCTCAGACCATCAAATTCATAGGAGTGATTCTCAGCTCTCATAAAGCAGTTGCCTATCTTCCCAAAGCGATGCTTCAAGGTCTAGTTAACAGCTGTCCTTTGATGTCAGTGTTCCACATGAGTCACCGCCAAGAAACTTCAAATTCTCCTTGGTATCATGGTTTCTATGATGACAGTGACACCATATGCACAGCTGTGCATGTGTCCGCTGCAGGCTTGGTTCTTCTTGTTCAACCCTTTCACTTACTCCCACCAAATGTGCCTCACCATACCATGGGCTGTCCACTGATCCCTGAAGTGGTGATTTCATACTGACAACAACCAAGTGAGCATGTTGTTGTCCTTCCCCAGCCCCCAGCATTGATGATGATGGTTGCCTCCATGGAAAGGTGGGGACACATGGTGGGACTTTCTATCAGAAGACTCTGGACAGACCTAGAGAGAGATCTCTACATCAATGTTCTTGTGATGTTGGCTGTGAAGAAGGCACTTTGAGCATTCAAAGTACCCCATGTGACAAGATTGTTCAGGTAGTATCCACCAACACCACAGTGGTATACTACCTGAACAAACAAGGAGGAACAAGCACAACCACCCTACTGACTCTGACACTCCACATCTGGGACTGGTATATCGCTGCAAACTATCTACTGGGAGAGGAGAACATTCTAGGAGACACTTTCAGCAGGGCCCTGACCTCCTGCCACAAGTGGAAGCTCCATCCTGATATCTTCCATACCATCTTCAGGGAATGGAGCAACCCACAGGTGGACCTCATTGTATTGGTTTGGAATGCCCAGGCCAGATATAATGTTCCAATACGCAGCAGAGGAAGGGGTCTCTCAGAGATGCCTTCCTATATCACTAGGGAGACACCATTTTATACCCTTTTGCTCTGTTTCTCCTTATCACTAGAATGGTTTCCAAGGTTTGGAAAGACGGGGCAAAGTGAATTCTATTCACTCCATGTTAGATCTGGTTTGCCCCCTCCTCTACCTGTCTTGAGGAATTTACCTTATACTTCTGCACAGACTGGACCTACTGACCATGGCAGTTGAGTGCAGCATCTCAATCTCAAACTGACAGTTTGGAGGATACATCTCTAGCCTCCATTCCGGCTCCGGTTTTTTGAACTCTAGCAGCTGCTCTTAGAGCTTTAGCTCAACACTTTTGACTACAAATGGTCTAAATTCCTGTCCTTTTTGTCATCCAGGCAGATTTCTCCAAACCAAGCACAGACTCATCATGTAGTGGACTTTCTGATGTCATTATCTGAAAAAGGGCTGTCCCTCTCATCCATTAAATGCTACTTGGCTGTAATTTCTAACAGATTTCAACTAATTGTCAAAACTTCAGCTTTTAATACTCATGAGTGAAGCATTTTCTGAAGAACCGCAAGAATCTGCATCCATCTGTGCTAGGCCCTTGGTGGAGCCTACAGCTTGTCCTATCTCAGCTACGCAGCAAACCATTTGAACTGACATGTGACTGTGATGAAATTCTGGGAGTGTAGCTATCTGAAGTGTCAAGTCAGCCTGGAAGTGGGTTGCTAGGCAACCAGAGTAGCACCTCAGGAGAGAAACCCAGCTCAGTAGTGTGGGGGAGGGGTTTGTGGCTGAGAGAAAAAAGTTATATAAGGCCAAGTACCTGTGAGCATTGGTTTTCCTTCAGTGAGAGCCTAGCAAGGAGCTAGGGAGAATGGTCCCTTAGTTAATTGGAGAGTGTGACTGTTTTGGAAGGTTTAATTCTCAATGGAAGCCTAATGAGAGGCAGAAGAGTAATTGAACCTCAGTAGGATCTGGTCAGAGTGTGTGACTTAGGCCCTTTCCACACGCGGGCAGGGAAACGGAGAAAGCCACGCTAAAACGTGGGCTTACCTTGTTCCATCGCCGCGCGGAGCAGCACATTTCGCTGCTCTACACGCAGCAGCGTCCTGCAGCGTCCTCGGCGCCCGGCAGTGCCCAAAATGGCGGATTTTGACTGGTGGAGCCTCTCCACCAATTGGAGAAGCCCGCCAGCCAGAAATCCCGCCCCCTGCTTGATCTGCAGGGATGCCCTTTCGCGCGTCCGTAAATCCATACGGGTGCTGCGATGGGGCTGCACAGGGCTGGATGCCCCGTGCCTTTGAAAAACCACATAAAATGTGGTTTTTCAAAAGCACACGGTGCCGCCACTTGCGGGCGCCCGACCGCGGATTGTGGTGTGGAATTACTTGAGAGTAATCCACCCCAATTCACGTAACGGTGTAGACGACCTCTGCGGAGGTTGCTCTACACCGCTTTTTTAACCCCATGTGAAAAAGGCCTTAGATTGGGGGTTAATCCTTTGGTCGGAGTTTAGCCAAAGGGTTGTTATATGATACCTATGCATTATATGAAAGTCTAAAGACAAAATTAAACTGTTTCTGAGCAGGGAGTTACCTGTTATTTTGTCTAAAAAGTGCACTGAGGAAATGTATCGACCTTGATCTGCATATGAAGTCTAACATACTACTTTATTCTTACTGTGATCTTAATAAATGTTACAATTTATCTTTCTAAACCCTGCCTCAGCTTAAGTTGTATACAATATATAAAGAGACACAGAAAACACACTACTTTAAAATTATTAGGTGGTTCTAAATAAACATTGAACCTCCCCACCCTTTCACACAAAGGTGGTGTTATGGGGGGCAGAACTGTGAGGTAAAGACAGGGCACTCTATCAGACTGGGAACTCCCACACCAATCTGGGAGAGTTAAGGGCCTGTCACAGTGACATTCACCTCTTGACATGGAAGACGGCCTTCCTCATGGCTATCGCATTAGCCAGACAAGTATGGGTATTATGTGCTCTTCATGTTGGTTTCATAGCTGAAGTTCCACAAAGAAAAAGTTATTCTCAGACCCACTATCTCTTGACCTTTCCTTTTAACAAGGACGTTTTGTTATGTGCATTCCCACAGAACCCTTCCAGTGACTTGGAACGTACCCTGCACTGTGTTGATGTCAGACAGGCTCTGGCCGCCTACATCAACAGGACTGCTGACTTTCACCAGTCTCAAAGTTTGTTTGCCACTCCACAGGCAAAAAGGGTCTTCCTGTGTCATCTCAGCACCTCTCTAAGAGGGTTTCATCAGCCATCCATCTGGCCTATGAGCAAAGAAGAACCTTTCTCTTTGTGTGTGTTGACACTCTACCAGAGCTGTGGCTACTTTACTGGCTTTTTGAAAGGAGTGCCCTAGGAGGACATCAACAGAGGAGCTACCTGGTTCTCACCTGCTGAACTTGCATTGTTTACTGCAGACAGACTGCTGCAACTCAACACTGAAAGTCTATCTTTCTGCAGCTCTCCTTCAGCACCCTCCAAATTCCACTGCTGGGAAAAACAAACAAACAAACTTCCAGCTAGATGGAAGACAAGAAAGAGGGGGAGCTGGATTGAGTTGAGCTACCATAAAAAGACTTTGTAAAAAGGAGCTGCTTTGTCAGAGGCTTTGTAAACTGAGGTATGACTGTACATGAAAGAAAAAAAAATTAGATGAAATCTCTTATCAGTGAGAGACATGGGGACACTAAAAAGTCAGATATATGCATGTTTGTCAGAGCCAATAAAGGTACAGCTCTATTACTCTTCTGTCTTCAGCTCCATTACTCTTCTATCTTATGTTTGCTTTTCTGTGCATAATGACAATAACAATATTGCTGAACTTAATGGGTGAGCACAAGTAACAAAAAATAAGTGATAAATTTAAGTGGTGCCTTCACTCTACAATAATTTGTATTCACCAAGTAGCATAGCTCAGTGTAATATCAATCAGACTGCCACCATCTAAGGGACCCACTTCCCCTAATATATGTATTAACCTAACATAGATTTTAATTTTTTTTCTTCTACCAGATGCTTTTGCTTTTTCAGAAATCAACTTGATTTTTTAAAAAATAGTCATTAGTCACAATCTGGATATCATGAATTTCAATATTTGGCCTGTGATAGATTTGATAGATTTGCAACCATGGGAGAAAACCTGGACTATGATGGATGATAACTTAGAAAAAAAATATGGAAGAATCATATTTTATAGGATGGCTACAGCTAGGCTGCTATTTGCTGAAAATTTGAAGTCAAAGGTAATACCAACAATTGAGGAATGGATATTAAAGGTAACAGCTATGGCAATTATAGATAAATTGACACTCTTGATAGGAGGATAAGAGGTGACTCTGTAGATAAATAACTTAAAAACTTGGGAACCATTAATTAATTATCTCAGAAACAATTCTTCTGAATCAACAGTAGCTGTTTTCTCAGATTAAAGGTTAGTTCTTTTTGAATACTATATAAAGATATGGCTAAAATAGACATATGCTAGAATTAAACCAGTAAAAATCATTAAAGGTCTACACTTATATATTTCATAGAATAGCTCAATGACACTCAGGGGGAAGTTTTATTTTATTTCATTTGTCTTATATATGAATGTAAACAATTATTATCAATTCTGATCCTTTCTTTCTCCCTTTTTCCTTTTTACATAATTTTTGTATCTGTTGCTTCTGTAAAAGATTTTTTAAAATAATTTAAAAATTGGTATGTATTATATTGAATATTTACATTTGAAATATTGTAAGTTAAAATTGTGAATCCTAGAGGCCTAATAATCAAGATACCATGTCTCTGTTTTTGTTTTGCAAAGTGTTGGTATTAAAAAAGAAAAGTTAGTAGACACCACTTTATCATGACACATTCAAACATGCTTGTTCTGAAAAATGCTAATCAATATTTTTCTTTAGAGCTCCATTTGATTATGCAACTATCTTTTTAAGGGAGCTTGGAGAAGAGGAGAGGTGACTGTTAGCCATCTTTCAATATCTGAATCGATGTCATGTAGAAGATGGAGCAAGCTTGTTTTCTGAAGTTGCAGACGCTAAAACAGAAATCAATGGATTCAAATTACCAAGAAAAGAGATTCCACCTAAACTTTAGTAAGAATGTTTTTGCTGTTAAGAGCTGGTTGACAGTGGAATGGGTTGCCTTGGAAGCTATTGGACTATTCTTCTTTGGAGGACTTTAAATAGAGGTTGGATGGGCATCTTTTGGGAGACTTTGGTTGTATATTCCTACCTGGCAAAGGGTTGGACTGGATGGGCCTTGTATTTCCTTGAAGCTCTAAGATTTTGATCTTCTATCATTCTATGACAGTTGATGTTTTCCTGCATGCAGCCATGATAGAGCTATGTATTGATTTGAAGCAATAAACTAATCAGATAAAGAGCAACACTAATAATAAACATTCAGATCTGTAATGGCGCTCCATGTCTGTTAACTTTCTTTCCCTCTTCAGAAGATTTACAAAGTGGAAACACTGAATTGTTGTGAATGATGAGAAATCTACAATGGTGAATGTAGTATGCCATCTAGTGACCATTCAGATTGCAACAGAGACAATATACGTTTCTCATATTTTTAAGGAAAGTTGCCTGTTTCAAATCATACAGAAATTATTAGGTTAAATGTCTGAAAGGAATGGAGTTTTATTCTCTGGGTATCTTTTAACCAATTGGAAGGTACAGACACCATCATATTACAATTAATATTCATTTCTGCATGCAAAACTTCTAATAGGAATACATTAGAATATCAGATGCACGTGTATCTTTGCAGGAACTGTCTGTGAACAGTAACTAGCAAGAGTCTAGCAGGTAGCCACCACCCTTGTTTTTTTCCTGATGTGTACATGCTTCTCTGTTGAAAAATAATGTAACATTACAATTTGAACTATTTTTAAAAAAACTCTTAACTTCAAAAGTCAAGTGAAAATGAATCTACTGTAACAATATCCATTTATGTGAAAGTAATTTGTGCTCTCTGAAATAAATTTCATTTTGGTACAAATGAGAAGGATCACATTTTTCTCCCCAAAACAGTGGGAGTCTGTGCATATCCAACTGTGGGTTAGCATCACTGAACACTGACTTAAATGTGCATGGGATTTGGCTGTACAGACTGAATATATATTAATTTGATGAGAAATTCCACTGAAATCAGTCAAGCTGAGTTCCACATAAAAATGTTTCAAATCAGGGCCCCATTCACACTACACTACTTTTTATATTGCTAATATTCTATTTTAACTATTGTGGTTCCATTGTATGGAATCCTGGGATTTGTAGTTTACGTAAGGGCATTTGGTATTCTCAGCCAGAGTGTTTTAGTGCCTCACCAAAGTGCAAATCCTAGGATTCCATTGGAATAAACCATGGCGGTTAAAATGGAATAGCAGTACTATAATTGTCTGGTCAGAATGGGCCCTAGGTATTAGCCTTATGATACTGGATTATTATTATTTTTTGTCACATTACATAGTATCCAAGTAGTAAAGAATTAAACAATGAAAAATACCCCAAAGATCTGACATGCTCATACTGATTACAAACTTTGTTTGCAATTTGTAAAGCATGGAACAATAGTGTTGTCTGAGTATTGCACAACATATGTGATGCACTTTTCAGCCAATGGATTAGAACACTCTGTGTGACAAACAGTAAAATAAAAAAGCAAGCTGTAACAAGAGAAATTATTTTTTGCTTTGCTGTGAGTTTTCAGTCTTCATGATTCTGCTTTGTGAAGACAGATCTGTAATACAGACTGAGCTTGCAACAATACGAAGACCTGCTAAGCAGCAAATAGCTTTAAATAATCACCTAATTAATCTAATCTAATTATGAATTATTTCTTGACGGCAATTGAAATTTCCCCCCTCATCTTCTTTACCAAGCTTTCTTGGGATGAAAAAGAATAATATTCTACCCTGGCTATATGGCAGCACTACTGGTAGCTTATTGAAGCTGGATACTCTGCTTAAAACCAGAGAAAATGTTTACTCTTTTCTAAAAAAAAGTTGCAAACCCTTACTTTAATTTATGGCTGTAAGGGACCCAGTGCATAGCAAACTGCCTGTATCCAGAGCAACCAAATCACATATGAAAGATTTCTATTGTACATAGCAGACAAGCAGTGGCTCCTACTGCCATTGACAACAGCAGGTAGGCTCATGGTAACAGTGTAATAGACAAAAGATAATGGAACTGGAATGCTGAATCCAAAGACCAACAAACAATCCAGAGATAATGAGTCAGAGAAGCTACGGGTCACAAGAAATTGCAAGAGAATCTCCATGGCTATATAGGCTAGGTAAACGTTGCCTCTTGTATAGCACTATTGCCGCCTGACAGCCTTGCACACATAAGATTGGTTATTGTGTTTCTGATGGTATTGATATTCCATTTACATTCTGCATGACAAAATCACTGAGACCCATTTTCATAGACATCTCATCTCTCTGTAAACACATACATTAAACTTTAATGTATATTTAAAGAATAGAGGTAATAACAACAGAGCTGTACATTCAAAGAGGTTTCGTTTATAACAGTCAGTTCACAGGGTGGTTTCTGCAAGGGTGTCATGTATTTCACAGTGACTAATTTTATAGGCAAGAAACTATGTGGGATAAACTCAGATGATAAGACTCCTACACATGGTTCTAGTGTCCCTGCACAGTGAAATCAAATAGAATGAAACCACAGTGATATGCCTCCTACACATTGTATGCATAGGGTGCCTTAGCGGGGTGTTGTTTGCACACAATACTGATTTACAAAGAGCTGAGGGACAATCTGGGAATATGAGTATAGTTCAATATACTATTCACGCTAGTGCTGCCAAACTGAAACTTGGGCCATTTCCACAGTAGATTGTAATAGTGCTATTATTCAACTTTCAACATCCTATGGAATCCTGGGGTTTGCAGTTTAGGGAGGGGCCTCAAAGGCCTGTCCCTAAACTGTAAACCCCAGGATTCCAAAGGATGTGGAATAATAGTGGAATAATAGCACTATAACAGTCTAGTGTGGAAATGGCCTTGGAGAAGTCTCCTGAATGTTTAATAGTTGTGTAGAAAAGAGCATTCCAGCAAGTGCTGCTTGGCATGCATCAGGTAACAAAGAGAAAATATTGACATTCCCTCTTCTACACAGCCATTAAAGGCACAGGAGCCCTTGCCAGTTTTCACTCTGGCATCCCTAATCCACATTTATAGTACAGACTGCAATGATATGTGTGCATGCACGTGCACACACATACCTGGAAACATTTCCACACATTTTGTGTTGAGCTTTTGCTAGCATCCATTAGGATAGGTGACCCTGCACACATCAAACATACGTACTCTGCAATATTTGTGTCCCGCTTTTGAACACCATCACCAAACTGCAAATGATCAAGAATGTTTAGGTACATTTTAAGAGTAGATCAAGATACAGCTAAAGGGAACTTGAAATCTTAAGAAGAGCAAGAGGGTCTCAAACAATTATATAAAGCAAATTAAAGAAGAAAGCAGGATTTGTGGAAAATGGAAAAGAGTGTAAAGTCATCAAAGACTAGCCTATGGAGAAAATGCCAGTGATGAATGAATATTCTACATAAATGGATTTCTGAAACATCTTGAAAAATGTAACAAATTGACTTTTTTTTGCCACTGAGCCAATCTACAGGCTGAAAAGTCTGTAATAGTCACCATGATATTGTGTGAAGTTCAATTTTCTGATGGATTTATGCATTTGAAGTGGAAGCAGTTTACAACTATCTATTAGTAGCCATATTTTTGGAAAGTGCATATAGTCAGAATTGATAGAATCTAGCAGAAACTTGTGGTACAATATTGGTGCATGGTTTTTCATGAAGCCCTCCCCACTTTGGAATCCCCATGTTGCCCTGTCCATCTATTAGAGATGGGGAACATCCAGGCTGTGGGTCAAATCTGGTTCACTATACTGACTCTTTCTTGAGGCAAGAACTCTTTCCAAAACCCACTTTTCCATGGGAGAGAGTGCAGAAGAGTGACTAGTCAATCGCCTTGATATACGGGGAAGATGAGAGTGAGCAAAAGCCAGCTACATTCCTACCACTTGCATAACCCTACCTCCATGAAGGGGTCCAAAGGAGTACTAAACAGTATCAAGGTTGTTGCCAGGCAGGCAAAGGTTTCCTCTGAGTGGATAGCAGAGGGAAGAGGTGGTATGGCCAGACAGCCAGGTGCAAGGCCAGCAGGATTGTTATGGCCACGTCTTGTGTGTATTAGAGAAGGTCACATGCCAGAGCACTGATTGGGTCACCCCACTTGTTCCAGGGTGACAAGGTAGCATAAAAAGCCTTGCTTCACAGATAGCACTCTGCTCATGCTCAGAGGAGCCAAATCCTGCCAACCCTGACAAACAGTACTCCACCCTGCCAGAGGTGCTGGAATGAGGGCAAGAGAAAGACATTAAAATGGTCACAACCCTATCAAATGATTGGTCTGTTTCTTTGTTGCTTATGATTCTAAGGTAACAGTTCATAATTCAACAACAATTTTATGATTTATTCTTTTGATCAAGGGGTTGGAAACTTTTTGGCCTTCCAGATATGCCATTCAAAATCTACTATGATACTAAGATCCTTGTTCTGGAGCAGTGTTAACCAGGTTTATCTCAATGAAGTCATTAACACAAGAAAAATAAGATACAATACCAAACTATAATCTACTATAATAAAGTCAAAGTTTGTATATTTGTTTGTCTGTGTCAGGTGAAGGCCTCATATGATTGGTTGTGTAAGGCAAAGACCTCATATGATTGACTGCCTGAGAAGATTTTATGGAATCCTGGGGTTTGCAGTTTAGGGAGAGGCCTTTAGAATTCTTAACTGGAGAGCTCTTGGGGCTGGTCGGTTGCTATGGAGATGAGGCCTAGCAGCAAGGAGGAGGGCAGTGTATTCCCTCAGAAACCTGATCTCTGTATATTAATAACTCTGAATACAGACTGGATTGGGGAATATGGAGAAAAGTTACAGATACTGGACAAGACAGTTGGGGAATTAGAGAAACAGGATCTCAAATCTTTCTAACAAATATTACTTATGAGAAAATAAAATCCCAGGCAACGCTGGGTATATACGCTAGTATTCTATAAAATAAGGAGTACTCTCATGGATAGATCCAAAGATTCTCTTCCTCCAACAGTAGGAAACTTCCTCTCACAGAAAGACTCTTTCCATTAGGAGAAATAAGCCTTCAGCTGGATGTGACTTTAGTCAAGAGTAAAGAAATCTTTGGACCAAAATTATGTATTCTACAACACAATTTCCTTTAGCATTTATTACAAATTGATGAATCTTCCAAAGATTCACTTCCTCAAACAAAAATTTCCACATCAGTCGTAAATGGTTGACTAGTTATTTTATATATCAGTGGACAAACTTGACATTAAATGCAAGTTTGCAATGTTAGTTGTTAATCACTTTGTAAATTTAAAATATTATATCTGAACTTTATCTTTTTGTCATCACAGTTTATTTGTATTTACTGCATCTCAATTTTTATATTAAATAAGAGAAAGACCTGAATCTTCTAGAAATGTGCACCTTCTTTTTCTTAAGCCTGAGCTAAACATGCCAGCTCCACAGCTTCTGAATATGCGTTATGGCCTAGCATTTCTATTATTGTTGTGTGCCTTCAAGTCATTTCCAACTTATAGAAACCCTAAGGCAGGTCTATCATGGGATTTTCTTGTGCTGAGAGTGTGTGATATGCCCAAGGTCATCCACTGGGTTTCCATGGCCAAGTGGGAAACTGAACCTTGGTTTCCAAAGTTGTATCCAATGCTCAAACCACGACACCACTTTGGCTCTCATAATTTCAGTATCCATCATGATATTCTTGCATAGATTAAATCCTCTGAATGAAAACCTAATTCTGGCAACATGTCCATGCAAACCAGGTCATGGGCCATGAAGTACACAAAAATTGCTGGACTATTTACATGTAGAGAGCCAAAGTAGTGTTGTGGTTTGAGTGTTGGAGTAGAATTCTGGAGACCAGGGTTTGAATCCCCATCCAGCCATGGGCAAGTCACACTCTCTCAGAGGAAACCAAGGACAAACCCCTCTGAACAAATACTGTAAAAAAAATATGGTAGGGTCATCTTAGGGTCGCCATAGGTTGGAAACAACTTGAAGGTACACAGCAGCAACAACAAAATTTAAGTAGTCTTCAAATTCTGTGAAAAAGTCATTGATGTGCCAAATCTTATTCAGGATTTATTCTGTTTTTCATATGAAAAGATAAAAAGAACCACCTGGTCTCTTGTTCTTTCTCTCTGCTGTTGGATTTTGACCTGGCAGGCCATTGTGTTATTAGCAGTACTCTTTAAATGTTATAACTATATTAAACGATGCTGGTTTCAAATGCAAGAGAAAGAACAAAATTATTAAAGCTTAGCATATTTTTCTTGTGTTTTAGAAAGGAATTGCATTTTTCAGACATAACAAGTTCTTTGCCTTTACAGCTGTACTACACATTTTTCAGTCTATTTGAAGGCATTCCCTGTTAATTTGAAGGTGTATGCAGTCCAAATCTGGTTTAGAGATAATCCTAAGAAGAGACAGCATGAGTGCTGAAATTGTCTGTTGATAGCAAATTGAGCAGTCACACCAGTCACCTGATCATAGTCTGATACAGCTACGGTGCGTTGCATTTCTATTTAAATTATTATCATGATTATTGCCTCTCCTGAGTCTGTAATTCCTCATCATTATTCCAAGTCCTGTCTTCCCAACTACTACAGACTACTAGTACTCCAGACCATCAGTCCTGCACTGTGGAAGACATCATTTATAGAAAGACCATTAGAGTGTTTCCTTCAGACTATAGATATTGGCCATTTCCACATTAGCATTTTAAAATGGTGCAGAGCAACCTCCAACGGAGGTCTTCTGCACCATAGCATGGACTGGCGTGGACTACTTTTTGTAGTTCCACACCTCAATCCACGCAGGAGCAACCGGAGCTGGTCGTGCAGCGTGGTTTTTAAAAACCTCTTTTCAGAGGTTTTTAAAAACCAGGGAGCATGCAACCCCATGCCGCTCCATCGCCCGGCTCAGAAGCAGATTTGCAGGCGCGCGCAAGTGCGTGCCTGCAGATCTGCCGGGGGCGGGCTTCCAGCTGGCGAGCTTCTCCGGTTGGTGGAGAGCCTCTACCAACCGGAAGCCACCATTTGGAATGCTGGACAAGTGTGGAGCAGCAAGCTCGCGCTGCTCCGCGTGGCGATGGACTCACCCGGCTGCTGGTAAGCTCCATTTTCAGGTGTTTTCGCCCGTTCCCCCCCCACATGTGGAAAGGGCCATTATATTGTCCCACCATCTATGGCTGTGCAGACTGCAATATTATCGATTGTTTCTACACTATCTACATTATTGATAATGATTTTGGCTGTGATTCCACAGTGTCATCAGTGCCAAGGATAGCATAGGTACCAGTAGCTTTGAATATTGTTTCGTTTTAAGTATTAGTGTTGTTGGCTGGTCAGGTTTATGGTTCTGTCCACAGTGATTCTTCAGAATGCATTGCAAAGCCTAGCCTTCTTGACTTGACATCTTGACTTGACATCTTCAGACTACAGAACCATCAATGCCTTCCTTAATTAAGGAAACTCTCTATGCCTACAAGAGTTACAGTGCCAGAGCTGGATCCCATTATTCAGCTCTTGCTTCAGAGTCTCCTACTATCTCAGTGCATCAGTACAACTTTTTGTTAGACGTCAGTCCAATGAAGGATGAACACAATAGGTGGTGACATTGATGCAGACCTCATCTTCAGCTCCTTATCCTGTGGTGGGGAATCAGTCCCAAGGTTTCTTTCAGAGGATTTGAGAGGATTCAGACTTACTGATTAGAATGACTCAATGGCCCTTTTCGCATGAGGTGCGAGAAGCAGTTTGCACTGGTTCTTACCATATTCAAATAACATGGTTTTCCCTGATTGTTTTCCACACAACCCCTCACTTTGATTCATTTTCCTGCAGAGGAGTGAAAATTCATGCATCCACACTATCTCATCACTGGACACTCCCCTGACTCCCCTCACCCCACCCCAGCGGCTGTGATTGGCTGGCCTTTTTTTTTTTTGTCTTTTGCATTGGTATGTTGTTAAGTACTTAGGTAGGTATCTACTATCCTATATGCTGGCATGTAAGAAGCACTTTCCCCTCCAAAATGCCTCTTGAAATGGGGTGTGAATACGGTAACTCCTCCCACGCACTCTCCGCACCTGATTGCCACCTGCACGCACCTCTCCACGCGCACTCACCAGCCCCACACACCTCTCTGCATGAGCTCTCCACTCACATGCACCTCTTCGCGTGTGCTCACCATCCACAGGCACCTCTCTGCACCCTATCATCACCCGCATGCATCTCTCCCAGCCCGATCAGAGAGGTGCATGTGGGTGGCGAGTGCACACAAAGAGATGCATGTGGGCGGCGATTGGGCACAGAGGGGTGCATGGTGCTTGCGAGCATGGAGAGGTGTGTGGGAGCAGCGATTGGGCATGGAGAGGTGCGTGGAGCTGGCAAGCGTGCATGGAGAGGTGCGTGCAACTAGTGATCAGGTGCGGAGAGGTGTGTGCAGGTAGCAATCCAGTGCAGAGAGGTGCATGTGGGTGGCGAGCATGCACGGAGAGGTGCGTAGGGCTGGCAAGTGGGTGTGGGAGAGGGTGGCCAGTGGGCGTGGATAATGGAATGGGGGACAGGCGTACTAAAAAATAAAGTACGTCTTACACCAGTGCGTGTAATACCAGCAAATACTGTATGTACTACTTCCTATTCCTACAGCCCACCCAGCACTGCCCACTAATGTGCATTGGTGCAAATGTACGTTTCCACATCACCACGAAAATCCGAATTTGCTTCAATGTCAGAATGTGATCTGGATTTTTTCCGGTTTTCAAATAGTGTGTTTTCCTACCACATTGGTGGCACATTAACATGAGATTCCGTGCAGAACAACAGAAAATTAAGCCAAGCTAATTTGCTCCCACATGCAGAACAATTCAGTGCTACAATGCAGTAACCTGCACTAATAATCTCATGCAGAAAGGGTCAATGTTTGCAGTTAAAATACAACTACTGCCTGATGACCCTGTTTTCTCAGCAATCTATAGCTTGTCAAATATGACTTTGGCTTTGCCCTTTTTGTTAATGGATGTCCACCTTAAGGGCATCTTGAGAGAAGCCTTATTCTACCGTTCTTGCTTCATGCTGTGTCAAGAACTGATGCCATGCACATAGAATTCATACCTTCTGTTTAAGCATCCAGTTTCCTATTCAATTATCATGGCCTAGTCTTCTTAGAAAAATCATCCCCCATACCTCCCAGTACAGAGGATAAACACTTGCACATTAGGTATCATAAAGCTTATGTGACTTCAGCATACTACTTGCAGATTTTGAACCATCAAACCTGTTTAAATAGAAATCAGTTCTTTTTACTGGATAAAATGGCTCTGTTAATAGACCGTTTAAGTCAAGATTTTTTAAAAGTTGCCTGTTTATTTTATGCTGAAGTGAGCAATGTGGCAGATAAATTAAACAAGACGTGGAAAAGATTCTCCTTCAAAATCTCTAGTTAGTCCATCATTCTGTGTAGGCAGGTGTGGTTCACTTCAACAGTGCTGAATCAAAGTGTCTGTTCCAAGGTGAGGACATGCCTCCTTATGTTAATAATGATAAACCCAATGCACAATCTATCGCCACGTAGTCTCTTTTTGTCCCACTCACTCTCTTCACCAGCCACTGGTCAGATGGAAAGTGATCCAACATTTTACTCCTGTCACTCAGTCTTCAAATTCTCCTACTCTCATTAACGATCTAAGATAATATATTGCAATATTAAAACATAAACCATAATATTACTTATGTGACATCACAGCTGCTCCTTTCGTGCAACTTAATATAGAGGGACAATACAGCCAACCATACATCTCAAAAAGATAGCTTTAGAGGATCATGCTGTCTTTGACTATGCACATGGGTGCTCTGCTTGATGAATTGATCCAGAAACTGCCAACTAGATACCCATGGCATGAAATTTTAATCCTTTTGTGAATTTTCTTGTACAACATTGACCCTTCCAAAAGTACAGTGATAAAGGCTCTCTCTTATTAACATGGTTGGAGAGAGGTTTTAGCATTCTCTGGATGACTGCATGAGCCATCCCCTCACATGTGGGTTCCTGGTGCCAGCTGGTCAAGGCAGGACTTCAAGGACCATTAATACCCCAACCTCCTCTCATCAGTTTAATTTTTTCTGCCTTGTTAGCTGCCTGAGATTTTCTTCTCTCTCCACGTTAACACAAATATTCAGATAGTTAGATTCTTAACAAATAATTTACCATGATGGAAGCAGAAGGAGAATTTTTTAAACGGAAAAGAAAAGCAGATCTAAATATAGAAGGAGAAAAGGATTGAATTACTTTGGAGAAAAATAGAAAACAAATGGGAGAAGATCAAGCCCCGGTTTTTGCTCTGAGAAATAGCAAAACACAATCCACAGAGCAAGAAATAGATAAGAATCTAGCATTTCATTTGGCTGCTACACACTGAGCCCATGAACCAGCATCTGAGACAACTCTACAAAAAATCTTTATATCCTCCAGTGAGATTGAAAGGCTGAATAAACAGTCTCCATACCACACAAGTAAACACAGGACAGTGACAATTTAAAAGACTGGAGAAACAGAGGAATCAGTGGTACAATTATAGGATGAAGCGGCTGAGCCAAGTAGAAAGGTTAAAAAGAATAAAGTTAAATCACCAGAGAAAGCTGTATTGTATAGCAGAGCTGCAGTGAAATCTCTGATGGCTGTTTTGGGCTGCCATCTTCAAAAAGGAGATTCTAGGCAAGAAGGCAAAGCAGAAGATTCCCTTGACCCAGAGAAGCATCATATGTATGACATTTAACAGACCGCCACAGCCCTAGGAATGTGCCAGTGGAAGAGTCGAGGGATTGGGTGGCAAGATCGTATGCCTAGAGCTGCTCTTTGGTAACAAAGGAAGGCTTCCTAGCCTATTTGGAACCTCTGAGGTTAGAGCCATCACAAAATCCAATGTAGAGACAGCAACAGAGGATTTTGCCATTACAAATACCATCACAAACGTCTCAACAATTAGACAAAGCATGAATTAATAGTTTAATAGAGGAGGCAGTAAACAGAAACTTAAACAACAGATTTGCAGTGCCCACAGGCCTACAGCTTAATGAAACACAATGGACAACAAGCACTCAAGAAAGTGAATATAGTTTAAATCAAATGAATTTAAATGCTTCACATTTGATTTCTTTGATGAATATAATGAATTCATTGAATTTAATGCAGCAATCAATGAAATTACCTAGACTTGATTCGCATAAATCCTCAATGCATTCTTTCCAGTCATCTAGAAACGAAAATAATGCCTTGAACACACAGTTAAAAAAAGGAAATCACTGAAATACATGAAGGTGCAGTTAATTCTCAGTGTAAAGAAAATAATAACAATAGTAACATCAATAGGAATACAGGAAAATGCATAACAAAACCAAACCATTTGAACAAAAACATAAGAAGAGTTCAGAGAAAATTCATAAGAGGGAAAAAAAATAGTGATTCCAAGTGTGAGTCTGATGAGAATCAGTTTCCTTGCTCAGATAAGGGAAACAGTTTTTCTCAATAGGACAGCAGGGACATTTTTTCAGAGGAATTAATAAGAATAGTTCAACAAGATTGTTTGATGTAGAGGACTTCAGAGGCCTTTTAAGGAAAGTATTTGCCACATTAGGTTTAGACAACAAACAAGTCCCACATCCAGAAGAAACTGGGGAGTCCAGTAGAGGGCACAAATCCATAGCTATGCTCAAGAAACGCCTCTAAAAAAAGTAGTTAGGTCACAGTAAAAAGTTGTATTCATTTGAAAAAAGCACAATGGACCATTTATCTGTTCTTCCCGTGGACTGTCTTGTGGGTTTTAGATTGGTGAAAAATGATGCAAGATAATTTTTGCAAAAAAGTCAAAGGGTACATATCTTCCTTCACCAGTTCCAAACAACAAAGTAAAAAGGGAAACTGTCAAGCAGAAGATACAGCATCTTTTGAATACTGCAGATGTTCTCCTCTGAGGGAGAGGATATACCACCTTTTGTTATTGACCTCAGCAGATCTGATGCATTTAGCAAAAATATTGGGGCTTCTAAGATCTACAATTCAGTTAGTGCCTTGGGCACATTTCAATACCAGAATGCTTCAATGGCATTTGAGGCAGCATCAACTAGCAATAGCAAAGAAGAGACACTTCCAAGTACCACTACCATTGTCTCTGAAAAAAAGATTTTCAGTGGAAGATGAAAGGTAAGAATTTGGACAAAGGAATATCGTTTGCACCTCAGCAGAGGATAATGGTGACCATGGATGCAAGTCTCAAAGGTTGGGGGGACGCATTGCAATGGCTTCCAGTGCAGGGGAAATGGTCGGCAATGGAGAGATCCCACCGTATAAATTTCTTAGAACTGAGATAAGTAAGCCAGCATTGCTACGATTCAAGCCAATAGTGAAAGGGAATTCAAATATGTATGGACCACCATAAAATCATACCTTTGTAACCAGGGTGGTTCCAGATCACCTCTGCTCATCAAGGGGGATGCCAAACTCTTCAAATGGGCAGAGAGAACAGTGAAATCTATCATGGCAGTGTGTGTACAAGGCTCAGTGAACTACCACGTAGATTATTTTAGCTGAAACAAAATACTGCAGGCAGAGTGGTCATTAACTGAAGTCTTCCAGGAGTTGAACATATGCTCACTCATCTTTCAATCTTCTGGAGTGCGCCATTTTGTTCCTGCTCACTTGTGCAGATGCGCAGGCTCACACCAATGCGAATCTGTGAACAGCGGAGGGCGGGCTGTGGGCCTGGCCAGCGTCAGAGGTTGGTCCAGACCCACGAAGAACAGGAAGCCACCATTTTCAGCCTCAGCAGTGCGGATCTACGGACCTCGCACTGCTCTGATTTGCCCTGCAACAAACAGAGGAGCCCTGCAGAAGGGCTTAAGGGAAAGTCCATGTTGCTTCGAAGAGAGAAGAACTGGTAAGTAACGGCACGGAGCAATTCACTCGCCTTGTGCGGAAAGGGCCATAACTTGACTGTGTTTTACCTAAACCCGTATCAGATTTAGACTGTTCCTTTCATTCTTTCGCCTAAATTCTGTGTTAATTTTAACTAGAGTAGACACATTGAATCAATTGAATTTACCAAGATGTTGACTTACCATTCAACAATTAATTGAATAGGTCTACTGTGCTTAGGTCTAACCAATATCATGTTGAAAAGCATTAGCCTTCTATGGCAATCATACAGCAGGATTTAGATCCACCCAGAAACTAACAATGGAAAGCAGATGAGACATTTAGTATTATCTAATGGTTTACCAAATGGGTGGTTAAGACTACAGTGTTGGTATACTGGTTAGCAGTTACCTGTTTTGTGTGTTGACCTGTCATCTAGAGCAGTGGTTCTTAACCTGGGATCCCGAGATCCTTGGGGATCCGTGAAGCCCTCACATGGGTTCCACAAAGCCCTGCTGTTGGACACCAACAGCAGCAACAGGGACATAGAGTGAGGGGGGGGAGTAGCACGTACAGAAACTGCTCCCTCCTTTGCAGATGAGGGAGCAATTTGAGCATGTGCACACATAACTACACTGTTGCGTCCTGATGAAAGAGACACAGCAGCAGGAGTGTGTGCATGCCCAAACTATGGCTCTGAAGACCAGGGTTTGACTCCCCAGCTGGCTGTAGAAACTGATGGGGTGATGACTTTAGGCAAGTCACATTCTCTCAGCCACAGAGAAAGCCAAAAACAACAAATCTTGCCAAGAAAACCCTCATGACAGGTTTACCTTAGGGCCACCATGAGTCAGTTTTCAAAGGGGAGAGACATGACAGCTAGAATGAATCTCCCCCGTCAGTGGCATTGTGTTGTTGTGTGCCCTCAAGTCACTTCGGACTTACAGCAACCCTAAAGTGAACCTATCACTGTAATATATAGGCAAGATTTGTTCAGAGGGGATTTGCCTTTGCCTTCCTCTGAGGCTGAGAGAATGTGACTTTTCCAAGGTCACCTAGTGTCCGAGCAGGGATCTGAATCCTAATTTCCAGAAGCCTTTACTAAATAAATAAATAAATAAATAAATAAATATATATGTGAATATTGAAATCTAAATTTAAATATTTAAATCTTGAGTTAAGTCTTAGAAGTCCTGAGCAAAAAATTATATTTGCCAGGGATCCTCAGTAAAAAAAATGGTTGAGAACAGTAGCAACACTGACAGTGTATTTGTTGGCTATGCTGCTATTAGAAATGTATAGAGGTTTCACATGGGTATTGACTTCACTTTTCTGCAGTATTATTGTTTGGATACTCATTTAAGAACAGATACAGCATTTGGATGAGCTGTTCCCCCTTCACTTTTCAGTGGATGTGCCAGGTCCTCCTTTGTCTTTGAGGCAAGCTTGTTACTGGTTACCTGTGTGTGATGTACAGAGGCCATGATGAAGAACAGATGTCTTGCTTGGAACATCTAGTCATCTGTATCCTTCCTCTCTCTGTTGGCACATGAGCAATTTTAATGTTCTACTGTTCTTCCATGTCAGTTGAATTGAACTAAGAGCAATGGGTGTATGTATAAAAGAAGGAGGGTGGGGCTACTGTCACAAAATCCCTAGCCATAAAAAGTTCTGGAAAGATGCTTTAAACATGAATAGATAGGTGTTAGAATATATAGCTGACCACTGGAAGAACTACATTTACATGTATGCAACTTCTTCTTGCCTGTGTTTCATGTGTTTGTTTTTTCATGCTTACACAACCCTAATGAAATCTGAAGATAGGAGCAAAAATAATGTTTGCTTATTTGCATTATTATGCATTATCTTCTGATTTGAAGTGAAAACAGTATGGCATCTAAATAGGCCTGACTCTTTTGAACACTTCTTCAATATTTTACAATTGTCTAGAATCCCTTAGGAATCAGAGCAAAGTTAAATGTAAAATAAAGTAGTTGCTTCAGTCTCTGAAAGTTATCAAGAGTACAGAATGTCTACATATTTCTTTTTCACAATCTGTAGAATAACATTTCACTTCTTTTCTCAGCCCAAAGAAATGAATCCCTTTCTCGTTAGCCTCTGCATAGGTTCAGATGTTATACATTGTGGTAATTATTTCCAAATCACAAGTGCAAACACTCACCCTGATTGGAAAATTAGCAGATTTCAAACTCAGGTAATTTGTCCTTAATGAGGAACTTGTTGAACTGAATTTAACAATTATCTAACTCCCTTTGCTGGGTGAATGTGGTAGGATTATGTGGAAGAGATCATACATTCATCTAAGTATTTTCAGCTGAAAGAAAAAGAAAAGAAGGCTATAATCCTATGAATATTTACTTGGATCTAAGTTCCATTGAATTGAATGGAACTTATTTCTTAATATGAGACTGGGGAGCAAAAAAAAATCTGTATTACTGAATATGGAACCTGTATCACTCCCATGCTTTTCTGGAGCAGTCAGAACCCAAGATTAATGGAAGTGGGACACAGCTGGTCACTCTCCAGAAACCTGAAGGTGGTTTTAATGGAGCCAGTGAGCACAGACCTCTTTTTCTTTCACTATATATCTAGTCAAATTGCTGTTGCCAGTATTCTAAGCACTACAAAAACCTGCAGAATCTATTTGTGTTATGTTTAAACCAAAAGACAACAGTTCCTAAAACTATCATTTGTACCTTGGCTAGTCCTTTGACTGTAACAGTTCAGTCTTTTGCATATTCCCTCAGAACAAAGCTCTCCTGAATTCAAGAGAGCTTACTCCCAAGTAAGAGTGCATATTATTTATATACTAATTTAGAAGAGCAGTCAGTCCAATTGTAGCTACTTGCAAATGAAATGCTGCATGGTAAACTTTGGCTTGGTGAACGCATTAACAATCTCAGAGTGATAAAATATTATATATCAGACAAGGGATGGGTAATCTTTGGCCTTGCAGATGTTTTGGATTCCAAATTATTTATTAGCTATGTTGGCCAGTGCTTTGGGAGCTGATCCAAAATATCTATAGTGGAGAAAGCTCCTCATGCTTTAGACCAAGAACAAGCATTGTGTGTATATGCACATTCCTCCTATTTCTGCACTCTTTATTCAATCCACTATATTGCATGAGTTGTGCATTTTGTTGGTTTGACACCCTGATAGGCAATCAAAAGATTAAATCATAGTTTCTTGGTTTTGGAGGTAGGAGGAAATAAATTCTTGAAGTCTTTCTAGAAGACTTGTATCTTGCTTCACACAGATTCATTGCCTATAAGGATGCTTTTTCAAATGGATACCATGTCACTGATTGAGTATATAGGAAGCTAAATTCCAATAAAGCAATGAAACCTTGGATTTTTCCATGTTACTGGCCTATATACAGA
Organism: Ctenosaura bakeri; assembly: GCA_948474755.1. NCBI lineage: Eukaryota > Metazoa > Chordata > Lepidosauria > Squamata > Iguanidae > Ctenosaura > Ctenosaura bakeri. Next base: position 41,641 of record CAOLHI010002733.1, on the reverse strand, counting down.
ACCAGAAAAAGAACAATAACATAATTAAATTGCATGTGTGATTTTTTTTATTACCATAGATCCTAAGAACAGGATAGCATGCACAGTTCAATAAAGTCAGTAATTGTCCCAAATGGGAGGGGATAAATGTATTCACTTCTTTGGTTCACTCTGCCTCACAGAAACAATAGCACCTAAGAAAATGGATCCATCTTTGCTCCTTCTTTTTGCTTGCCAGTTATTGCCATATCTTAGTTCAATTTCTGTACCTCGCATTATTCAAACAATAGCAATAATATGTGTATTTCTATACCGATTATCAGCTAAGTGCTCTCTAAGTAGTTTACAATGTGTTAGCTAATTGTTCCCAACAAGCTGGGTACTCATTTTACCGACCTGTCGAAGGATGGAGGCTGAGTTAACCTGGAGAGCGGCAGGGTCAAACTCGCAACCTTGTGGCTACATTACCGGCACTTAACCATTGTGCCACCAGGGCTCCATTCTGTATGCCAGTAAAGCTTGGCATATATATAGGATCAGTCTTCAAAAAGCTTTCATTATAGCTGGGATAATATGAATTACAGCTGGAATAATATGAATTATTTAGCTATTGCAAAGATAACATGAAATAAGTTTTTGCCTTTCTTTTGTTCTAATGCAACCATTCAAAATTTGGAGTGAAGATCCGTAAAATATGTAATTTCAAGACAAATTATGGCAGCTGTATAAGCCATGATATTGGAAGAGATATCTAATTTTTTCTATATTTTAAGAGCTGTTTGGCACTATTCACCATGTGAAAGCCTACACCATACACAAACCAAATTTACCAACCCATAGATGCAGCCAGATGATCGTGTCTGGTTTGTGTTAATGTATTCCATATGTATTAACAGTAATCTTTTCATTGCCAAAGTCTGAAAAACTAGATGGGTGCCTTTGCAAGTACAGCAGATTCATTAGTCAGAACTCTAATAGATGAAGAGGAAGCATCCCAGATAATATACGATCAACACCTAAATGTCTGCTACATCATTTTCAAAAATGTTGCTGCCCACACTGATCTTGCTTTTCTGTTTCTCACCCTTAGTTTCCTGGTCTGGACCAGGTGGTAGGTCCAGGTCATCGTATCTTTTCCTGTAGACAACTCGTGAAATCAAAGTTATTAGAAACATTTCCATAATGAGCAGTTGCTGGTTTATATCTGGCAAGAAAAAGAAACAGGACAGGTTTAAGGACAGGCAGTGAATTGAAGGTTGCTCAGAATTTCTTGGGGTAAGCTGTTAGAATGGCAAATGTCTATGGAACACCATAATAACTAGATTTTTTTTTTAACAGCAGATGAAGTAAATTATTCACTTTCCTTCTCGAATCCCCAGGATGTAAACAAATGCTTTAATTCAGTTCTATTTGTGTTTGCATTTGGATCTGAGGAAAATCATCTTTTAAGAGGCAGCCTGGAATGGCCTGTAGGCTTCTGGGGAAAATATATGTGGTTGTTTAGTGACTGGTCCTGATCCAGAAAGTGGTTTATAAATATTTAAATGAATAAAATAAATGTTGAAATAAGAAGAAAATAATATTTTTATCAAACTTCCCTTATAAGCAGAGCTTTGCAAGCTATTTATAAAAAGCCATTTTAAGTCCAATTTCCCCCTCAAAAGTGGTCAGCTACTATTATAGTTGCATTTGTGTTTTTTTTAATCCCGTGTTTCTTAAAAGTAATTATATTAACTTAAAGTAACTTTTAAGAAAAGAACTACTGAATAGGACAAGTCATCAATCTATGGTATAAAACACATTTTCCTCACATCCTCTTCTTTGTCACATCAGCACCCTTAAGAATGCAAGAGGCTCAGCATGTGTCAGCTCTTCAGTTATGCAATATTCCCCTCTACAATTTAGGGAAGTCACATTACTGTAACTATAAAAGTAACTAACTAATTATAATTATATTGCAAAAGAGTAACATTCCTCTCTGTCAAGTCACAATCATAATATAACTTAGTTATGTCTTGATTATTGTTAAGAAGAATTAATCACTAGTAACTAGCTGTTTGTAACTCATTTTAAACTAGTTACTTTCAAACTCTGGCTATATGCTATCATACAACAGTGTCTCTGAAAAGCTGGGTGCAAATGTAAAATAAATAACAATCAAGTAATTTAGCTTGTACATCATACTTCATGATCTTAACCACACTTATCCAGAAACAAGTTCCATTTGTTTCAGCTTGGGAATTACTTACAAATAAGTATGCTTGAGACTGCAGTCTTAGAGTGTTTTCATACAAGAAACTTAGAACTGTCTTTGAGCTTCTCTCAAGCTACTTATTTGAACATTTGCTTGCTGTTAAGATGATATATAAAAAATTAATTCTGACATTTGTAATTCAAATGATCAGTCTGGCCAGTATAGCTTTTACACTTGCATTACTAAACAACCGAAGCAAGGACATGGGGAAACATTCTTAGAGCACAAAGCTACACACGTAATGAATTCAGTTGAGGTTTTTGAAGCTAGACAGTGGGTAAATTCAAACAGGGTGAATATGATGCTAACTGTCCCAGAAAGCATATGGCTCTTTCTACATTTTAATTCCCAATTCATGTGATGTACACATGCATCTAGAGCAATGAGTAACCATTCCCAGAAGTTTTAATCCACTCCAGCAGCCCTTTTTCACTTTGTGGAATAAAGGCAACAATATACATTTGTTCCAATTGTTGTTGCTTCTTTGGGGCATATATTTCCCAGTTCCACAGACAGACTCTGCTTTTTGATCCTCCCCTATATTGATGAAATTCTGGCCTCATTAGCAAATCCTGCCTCCCCTCATTCTTCTGATCAATTTTCAGCCATATTTTCTGGCTGATTTCCTCCATGGTTGGCTTTGAGGGACATATGCATATTCAGCCCTTTGGTGTACCATTCTGCAGAAAAGGAACAGCAGCAACACTCCCTAGTTCTTCCTACCGAAACCCCCTCTCTTCTTCCACCTCCTTTTTCCTCATAGAAATTCACAAATTCCACCTCAAATGTGTGGATGGGGGAGGGAGACAGAAGGAAAACCTGGCATGATAGATCTTTACCTCCAATATGTGAGGTAAACGATATGGAAGCACAATCATTGGCCCTTTCCACACGGGGGTTTAAAAATGGTGTAGAGCGACCTCTGACGGAGGTCGTCTACACCGTAAAGTGGATTGGGGCGGACTACTTTTGTGTAGTTCCACACCCCAATCCACGCTAGGGCGCCTGGAAGTGGCGGCGCCGCATGCTTTTTGAAAACCACTTTTCAAGTGGTTTTTAAAAAGCACGATCGTGCAGCCCTGTCGCAGCGCCGGGTGTGGATTTGCAGGCGCGTGCAAGGGCGTGCCTGCAGATCTGCCAGGGACGGGCTTTCCAGCTGACGAGCTTTTCCGGGTGGTGGAGAGCCTCCGCCAGTCGTAAGCCGCCATTTTGGGCCCCGCAGGACGCCACGGGACGCCGAGGAGTGTGGAGCAGCGAAAACGCGCTGCTCCACATGGCGACGGACTCGGGTAAGCTCTGTTTCAGTGTGGTTTCCCCGTTTCTTCGCCCGCGTGTGGAAAGGGCCAATATGAGAGGAAAAAAGTGTGTATGAGGAGGACTATGGAAACTAGGCACAAAACTCACCCTGGTTCTTTCTGTCTGCATCACTTGGGAATGGGAGGATTAAAAAGCTACTGATCCTAATCAACTCTAAAACCAAATCCCATGGTGTGTTTTCCCCAAGGTAAAGACCCATTGGTTTCTGGCTTCTTTGGAGGTTTATTCCCCAGTGGATTTTGGAGCGCAGCCAGAGGCACACTTAGAAGAGAATTAAATCCTCACCACCACCTCCATGGCTGTTTACTTCTGATTACTTACTTCTGTCAGGCTAATAAGGCATTATATAGCTTGGACATTTTGATGATTGGGGGGAGGGACAGACAACATTGATAGGGGCATACCCTCAGGGTTATCACACAAGATTATTCACATTCCAATTATTCCCATTTTGAGAGAACTGAAACAATGAGAAGAATGTGAGAAATATCAGAGAATATATGTCATGGGAGTAAAGGGAACTTTTATAAGAAGTATAGTCATCCCTCCACATTCACTAGGGTTAGGGGCACAGGACCCCCCGTGAAAGTAGAAAAACCATGAATAACTCTAGGCCCTCCCAAACCATATTTAACACAGAAAAAAGTATGATCACCATATTCAACCCACTATGGATTACTCTGAGACATCAGGGTTCCTTCACAAGGCAGAAGTGGTTGGTTGGGCTTACACCACCTCCACTGCTGCCCCACACCATTTTTAATAGGGACTTACAATCGTCGTTCTCTGTCTCATAAGGCTTACAGTCCCTATTAAAAATAGCATAGGGAGGCAGCAGAAATGACAGCAAAAATTCCATGAATAATCAAATCCGCAAAAGTGAAACCCGCAAATGTGGAAGGATGACTGTAATTTGAATAGGTATACTGATTTGGCATGAAACAGTTAAAAAAAATTCTGGAGCATTTGCAATTGTGAATATATTTGCGTGTGGATTTGCCCACTGTGAGATTGGTGACTGGTTCTTCCTCACATTTTTTTCCAAATGAGCAAGTCTAGCACTATAGGATCTAGAAATGCAGATGGGTACTTAAGCAATTTAAATCCAGGTGACTTACAAGCTCCTCTTGCTGAAGATGAAAGTGGAGGCACACAAGCAATTACCTCCTCCATAGCCAGGATGTTGATGATGGTTGCTTGAAGCTGACTCAAAATAAGGACAAACTACAGAAAGAGAAAGAATGATTATACTAGATAAGTATATGTTTTGTTTGAGAGTAGCTGTGCTCAATGAAAAGATACATGTGCCAGCTTAAATTAAAATGAGATAAATGTTCCTAGGGAGGAGACACACATAAAAAAAGTTCTGCCTTTGGAGCCATCCCTTTGGAGCAGAGCTGGGAAAGCTATTTTAAATAAGAATGATGATAACAACATGCTGAAGTTATCTGTAATTGAGCAGTGGAAGGATGGTGATTTGGGACCAATTATTTCATTCATGTTTCTTCAGAGTAACTTTCTAAGCTTTGGCTTTGGTGGTGACACCTGGTGTGGTGAACAACAGAGCCCTGGGGTGCCTTAAAATCCGATCACCCATATCAAGCTTTGATTATTCTGATTGTGCATCCACCACCACCCTTTTGTACACTCAAAGTTTCTTAGGGGTATATATGTGCGTATGTGGGCTTGTGCGCTACTAATTTCTGTATTTTCTTTATTTTGTTTTGCAGTGTTTGTGCTTTAATATCTTGTTCATGGCACTTCATGTGGATAATGGAATAGCTGATGCTCTTTCCCACCAACATATGAAGCGCTTCAGACTCACTGGCCCTTGAAGCAGTCCTGTTCCAATGCCTTTAGCTTTGGAGGTGAGGTTTTGCAAACCGTTGGTCTTTCCGCCTAGCACTAGGCAGAGTTACCAGACAGCAGGGAGAGAGTTTTGAGTATTTTAGGATAGCAAACAAGTTGCAGACCTTTTGATCTATTTCTGTTGACCATATTTTGCACTATTGTGTTTCTTTGAGGGATGCAAGTTGACTCCCCAGCCCATTAGAACTAGACTGTCTTCACTGGCTTTTGCAGCCAAAGCAAAGGGTTATGAGGACACAACTACTGATTTTAGGGTTTGTAAAGCCCTGGAGGAGTGGATCTGGGAAAGCGGCCGTGTTGTTGCCTTTATCTCCACAGGTGCTGCTGGGCTTAAGTAATGTTTGGCCTGTTAACTATAGATCTGGTTATGAAGTGGCCCTTTTTCATGTGACAACATTTACCATATTTTGGGGGCGGGACTTGCAGGTTAGTGAATTGGTTTTGGCAGGTAAAACAGATGATTCAGGCAGACCTCTGGCCTTTGGGAATGGGGACATCAGAGGTGACCATGTGGTTTTGAAAATTAGACATTCCAAGACTGATCAGAAAGGAGTGAGGGTGAAGGTTCAGTTGGGATTCTGTTCAGACCCCACTCTCTGCCCTGTTCTTGCCCTGCAATATTATGAACAACTCCGGTGTGTGTGTGTATGGCTAGACCAGTATTGGGTTTTGGTTTTTTGTCCTGTTGACCATTTGCCCCTTACCAGGGGTAAGTTTTGGTCAGTTACCTTGAAGACCTTGCAGAGCTTGGCCCTGCACGGGGTTAGGCTTGGCACCCATTCTTCTCAGATAGGGGTTGCCTCTACTGCTTCTGTGGTGAGCTTTGGCACACGAGCTATCTAGTGCACTGGGCGTTGGAAGTCTTCAATGAGGTATGTGCATCTTCTTGAATTTTGAGGTTGTTTTGCTGAACTAATATTTCTGTTTCTCTGTTAGTTTCTAGGTGCTGTGTGGCAAGATGATGGGTGTACTGGGTGGAACACCAGACCTGAAATTGCCATTTTGGTGCTCAACTGGAATTGAGCAATGTTACCACTGTGAAGTAACTTGGGAGAAGAAGCCTACAGTGAAGCATTTGCTGCCTCTTTCATTTGAGAAGCCCTGGGTTACCTTCCAGTTATGGCCAGCTGGGGAGCAGCCCAAGTATTTGGATTGCCCTCAGGATTGAAGTGTTTTGCCCAAGGGAAGGCTGAGGAGGTAGTCACAGGATGACTCCTGGCCTTAGCTGGGCCCCCAGCAGATTGCTCCTCCCTCTTGCTTCATTTCCAGGCCGATGCACTTAAATAGTTTAGGTCAAATAAAGCAGCCCTTATTTAACCCAACTTTCTGTGTATGGTCTCATTCTTCCATGGTTAGTTATCAATCTGAGATATTTATACCATTATGTTCATATTTATATGATGACTGCCATTGATTTATAGTTCATATATATTTACAGCATTTACAGTTGATATATGGCTATAGTTCTTGAATAATGTTTCCCTCCACCCCAGAAAGAACAATGCTATTTTTAAAAGAAAGAAAAAACATTCTGTCTCATCATATGAGAGCTGCAGAGTTATGGGCAACTACATCATTACTGGCATTGTGGTAAGATTCATCCGTTTTTTTAAAAATTAACATTTGTGTAACATTAAATGGATGTAACCTGTACAGTCTAAACAAACAAACAAACAAACACAGACTAAACATATTTGCTGCTGCAGCACAATGTATCACATACAGCTACCAGATTCAAAATAAGGCCCAATGTGATTTTATGTTTAAGTGTGGCTTAAGCTTTTCACAACTAATTTACCCCCCAAAAATCACTCATATCACTGGTGAGATGAGCTTAAATCTCCTCAGCTGCAATCCACAATATCATAGAGGGTCTCTCACTCCTGGACTATTTATTATTTATGTATATATGTATGTATGTATGTATGTATCCATTTATTTCCAGTTGAATCTAGACTAGGTTACCGAAACATAGGTCCCACGGAAACCTGTAGTAATGAAAGTATATCAAAATGCAAGAAGAGCTTGGCTGGATCAAAACAAAGGCCCTTAGTTGTTTTGGACCATAATGCTCCCCAACCCCAGCCAACATGATCAACAATCAAAGATGATGGCTATTGTAGTCTAATACATCTGACAGGCACCAGCTTAGGGAAGGCTGTGCTGTACTTTTTTAGGAAGCAGCCTCATTGAACTCAATGGGAGTTACTTATGCATAGACATGTACAAGATTTCACTGTTATTCCATACTCAGCTTCATATTCATATGCATGGAAGAAGATGAGGGGAAAAAACGTGTATAAAATAAATCACATCCTACTGAAATGGTTGAAGAATCTCCATTTGACTTCAGCCTGTTCAACTGGACTTTTCTTCTTTTTAACTCCCTCTTCCCTTTGCTTTCTTCCCCTGCAAAATGTCTCCTCAGATTTACTCCCCAAGTCTATTCTGAACCTCAGATCTACTCCCCAAGTCTGTTCTGACATTTGCCCCAAACTACACAGAGATATGCATGGGCTGAATGGAGAGGGGGGAATCCAGCAGTGTCCGTTTCACTAGCAAATGAAACCACTGAATACAGCCTTCAGACTCCTCTTTTCAGTATGCTACAGCAAAATCTTAGCTTTCTCACCTCATAAAGTGCAAATTTTGGAATAATCTTCTTGCAGTTAAGGAGAACTCGCACTTGTTGAAACATAATTCCAATTGGCCACAGGGCAATGATTGTAAGGATACCGATGAAGCAGTTAATCCATATGGCAGCTCCATTGACAGATAACTGAAAATCAAAATGACTTAATATATAGATTATACTCCATACCATGTAACTGTCTGCTTAGAGGCAAACGTTACTCATACCAGAATTTAAATTTGTGCTCTTTTTAAAAGCTAAATCATTTAATGAAAATATCCTATGTTGGGCTCTGTATGTAAAGGTTGTTATGAAGAACTATCAAAAACGTCAATACCAGAAAGAACTTGCCAACTAAAACAACTAAAGTAATAAAATAATGGCTAAGTAAAGAATGCATAACTGCATTTTACGTGCTCAGATTTCTCCTAATAATAATAGTAATAAAGCTAATAGTGAACTTGACCTTGACCATGGGCTTGAATTTAAACTTGACCTTGAATTTGATTTTGAACTTATGACCTGAGAAGGGGGGTCAACAGCATGGGTAGGCTAAGGCAAGGGTCACCTCCAGACCTCTTTCCCAGCCCTCCTTGGTCGAGGTACCGGGGTCCAAAGCCCAGTTAGGCTGGGTTAAAACTTCGACTGACCCTTTTCTGGAAAGCGAGCTCCCAAACTGCAACTCCTCTGTCTCGTGACACCGTGGTAGGGGCAAGTCCCAGACACGCCCCAAGGACAGCATTTATCCTACACCAAAGGGTGCCATAGATACCCACCAAAACCCTCAGACCCCTCCCACCAGCTGTGGAGACCTATTTAATACCTAGTTGAGACACCACCCTGTAAAGCCAATTGCCCAATCCCTTGGCACAGTGTAGAGTAGGCGAAAAAAACCCCAAGGGGGGGAATTTCTACCCGGCCCCGAAGCGGCCAGCAATCTTACACTGAAACCATAGGGTGGGAGGGTGGGTCACCAGCAAACAAAGAGGCTGAGGAAGGGGCAGTGCAACCCTAAAAGGAGTCTTCACACCCCGCCACCCTTGTCGCATGGTAATTGCATGGTCTCCTCTCATGGGAAGCCAGCAAAGGCGTCCCTCCCTGCCACGCGTGATCACACGGAGGGGGGAGACGAATTCCAGCAATTTTCTTCCCTCTATGAGAAAGTCTTTAAAAAATCAAGTAGTTTTTCAAAGGCTATTCTCAATTCAATTGTTTTGTGCAGAAAGCAGCATTTTCTGCACAGAACACAGCATTTTTTGCATGGAAAATAATATTTCAATGCCGAAATATTAATTCCTGTGCAGAAAATGCTGGGGTTTTTGCTCAGAAAATGCCATTTTCTATGCAAGTCAACCACAATGAATTTTAAGCAGAACAAATCCCCAATCAGCATTTTCTATGCAAGAATTAAGATCTCTGTACAGAAATATTATTTTCCATGCAGAGAATGCTGTTTTTTCCAAAGATTTTTCCAAAGATTTTTGCAAAGATTCTTGTCAATCCAAGATTCTTCTTGTCAGGGTTCCTTGACATTTTTGATAATTTTTTTTTAATATTTTAAAATATTCGTCCTGTCCCTAATTTCTGCTTCACATGATGTAGTCCCAATGCTGTTTCAACCACAGCAGCCTAAGCCCAGTTACTAGTCCCAGCTAGAGTAAATCCTCTTAGTCAGTTGGTAAATGGCGAGTCAACACCTATGTAAATCTCAGTGATTCAATGGGTCTACCCTAGTCAGGATTAACAATAGAGTAGCTCCCCTCTTCCACTGTGGCTGAAGGTGATGAACAGTCTCAAAAGATACTGAGCTATCAAACTATGTGCCAGTTCAAGTAATCTGACGGAAGGGAACTTAAGGATAGTTTGAATACAATACGCCTGCTTTTCATTTATCATTTTTAAAATTTTGTCTTACGTATTTATTGTTCTAGCTAAACCCTGACAAGCCTAAATACCCTAAAGGCACAAGATCCTATCTGATTTTGGAAGTTAAGCAGGGTCAGGATCCATCCATCCATAGATAGGGAACTGCCAAGGAATACCAGGTGCTTTAGACTATACTTCAGAAGAGGGCAATGGCAAACCACCTCTGAATATTTCTTGTCTAAGAAAACCCTACAAAATTCAGGGGGTCACCACAAGTCAGCAGGTGATTTAAAGACACACAGATACCCACACAGTTCTGCACCAGCTGGAAATTAAACAATAAAATTAAACAATAAAATTGGTCCATGCTCCTCCCCAAAGTATCATTAAAGACAATGGTGATTTATGCCTACATTCCAACCGGCATTGTCTTTTAGTTCAAATCTGTTTAGCATTCAGGTATTAGTTATTCAGCTCTTCAGTTTTTAATAGTCACTTACGTCAGAAAGATTGTAGTTTCCATTGGTCCATAATACTATTGATAGGAACATTAGTACTGGGCGGAGGAAAGCAAATTGGAAGGTTCCCAGTTTCAGTAAAAATAGAGTTCTCCTGTCAAATAAAAAAAATGATGAGGGGAATTAATGCCGTTTCAAAATCTCATCAAAAACTGAGGCAGCCTTTGTGATTCACTGACATAATGGAAATAGCCTTTTAAAAATCAAACTTGAATGGCTGCCTCAGTTTATGGCATAGATAGCATATAACATTATAAGGCTGTAGAAGCTCCAAAAATAAACTGTGATATTTCCTGAAATCTGCTGTTCTAAATCTGGCACACTAACATTTTTGCACTGTAATTAATGGAATGTCCAAAGTATGTGGATAGTGTTTTTATGTAGTTCAATCATTAGTGTATCATTAGTGTAGACTTGTAGTGTATTGATTCAATCACAATTTTCATTACTGTTTTATTGTTATGTAAGAGAAACAATAAAGTTCATGTCTAGCTTTCTGACTGGTGCATTCCCTAAAATCCTACCTGGCATTTAATAGGAGATGTTTAAAAAGATCATGGGGCAAAGCTCACTGCCTCTTCTCTACATCCCCATGTATGCTCCCTGCCCCAGTTCATATTTTTACGGCATGTGATATCACAAATATTGACTGCTCTGGACATTCATTGCATGTGCTCCTAAACAACATACCATGAGTCAAGTCATGGAAGAAAGTGAGGTAAGGTATAGTGGGAGTACAATAAAATTTTATTCTCTTCAGTTTTCTAAGAATTGTATAACTCAGTGGTTCTCAACCTTCCTAATGCCGCAGCCCTTTAATACAGTTCCTAATGTTGTGGTGACCCCCAACCATAAAATCATTTATTTATTATTTACAATGCCTCCCCCCGGCAAAGGCTGCCTCACCAGCCAGGAATGGGGGGGCAGGCAGGGAGGGAAAGAGCAGCCGCGACCAGGAAGCCAACTGTGGGCTGAAGGAGCAGCGAAGAGAACACCTCGCACAAGAACCTGCTTGCGCTAACGACACCCCCCCCCGCAATAAAGTAACGTGCAGAAAAGGCGCAGGAGTGGTGGTGCGCAAGCACGAGCCATGTGCTCGCATCCTCCTGCCCCCTTTGGCGGGAGCGCGTGCAGCCGCACACGCTCCCGCCAAAGGGGGCAGAAGGACGTGAGCGCATGGCTCGTGCTTGCGCACCACCACCGAGGAGGGAATAGAGCCTAAGACCATCGGAAATACGTATTTTCCAATGGTCTTAGGCGACCCCTGTGAAAAGGTCATTTGACCCCCAAAGGGGTCGCGACCCACAGGTTGAGAACCGCTGGTATAACTGAACAATTTTTCCCTCAGGCGAAGGAAGCTTTATCTGGCACTGAGACCAAGGAACGAAACCAGGAAAACATCAGTGCTGAAGCCAGAAAGGCTACCCTTTCTAGTATCTGCAGCATTTTCAGTTCTCATTTTAGGCTACTGGTGGTTTTTTTAGCATCGTTCCTAATGCTAAAATGTATGGATGTGGAACAGAAGAAAGAAGCTGTTTGTTGAGCACCACAGAAAAGACTGGGAGCTCCTGCTTTTGGTTGTTCTGGGAAGGTGAGATGGACTACATATACAAGACCAATTTCTCTGTGACCAGGTTTAATTTAAACCAGAGTCCATTTTTACAATGCATTTTAAATGCCAGGGACACAGGCTGAGAGCATGAGCATTACTTATATTAGAGAGAATGCATCTAAGCCTATATAATGAGACCATCACATAACTAGAGGTCAGTACCTACCAAGAATATAGCTAATATATACCATATATAACCACCAAGAATTTTTGATCTCTTGCATTTTTACTTTTTTTGTATTTTGTATTAAAAATAACTGCTGTGCATGAACCATGATTCCCACCCTGGTTTGTGAAATAATCCAGCTATAATGCCTAGAGGCCTACCTTTGGATTGTTTAGTATTGTTTAGTATTTGAGCTGGTGGTAGCTATCTCAATACTTTATAAGTGTCCTGATCATCCCTACTCTTCCATCTTTCCTCAAGCCCAGCAGACTTCTAGCGAACTGAAGCAGTAATGGGGAAGATGAAGCCTACCTTCCCTCATCCCCACTCATCAGTATTGCTCTAAAAGTCCTCAGGCCCTGTGACCCTGCCCTGGCAAGCCTGTAAATCAACACCCACCCACAATTATGTTTCTCCTTCCTCTCTTTATTTAGCTCTCCAACCTTCTTCACTTTGCACTGCAGACACTTTGGTTAATGAAGGCAAGCTGGTATTTAATGTACTCTGTGCTATATTAATGAACTTTGGCTTAATATAATTGCTCAATTAATACAGCCATAATTGCATAATAATGATATGATTACAGTGGCAATTTTATTCCTGCAAATAATTACGGAACTATAAACAGTACAAACAAGAGTACCAATGAGCTGGCAGATTACCTCTTCTTGCTTTCTCAAGAAAACTAAGAAAGAGTTCAGTTCAGAAACATGACAAGGTTCTGACATAGGCCAAGATTCTGCTAACCAGCTTTGTAATATAAAATTATGCCAGCAAAGCTAAACCAGAGTTATGCTGAATTAATGCTGTTCTATGCCTTCATGTCATTGCTGACTTACAGAGACCCCAAGGTGAAGTTATTATGGGGTTTTCTTGGCAGAATTTGTTCAGAGGGAGGGTTGCTCTTGCCTTCTGCTGAGGCTGAGAGATTGGCAGTACTTGCAGAACTGTGTGTAGTTGCAGGTGCCCTGTTTCTGTTAGCAACCACAGCATCCTAACATATAACTGCTTGTGCAACAGTTAAACCAAAATAACACTGCTTGCCCAAACTTGATTAGAAAACTATCCTAGCACAACGGCACAATGTACTTCTGCAGTGGTATTTATGCCAGTATAAGGCATCAACAGGATTGGCACTAGAAGTATGTTTTTATAACTTCTCTACTCCTGAGCCATTCTGAGGGCCAAAATAATCCTCCTAATGAGAGATCCATCATGAGTTTATTACAAAAAAGCTCCATGAGGTGAGGTGCTAGAGAACGGCATTTTAATTATTTCCTCCCAAGTTTTCATAATCTAAAAACCATCCTGAAACTGACCCTTTAGGAAAGGTTGATAAACTCCATAGCAGAGCACACACTTTGCAAGCTGATGGTCCAGGTTCAATCTGTGGCAAATCCAGCAAGAAGAATCACATATAAGGTGATATGAAACACCTCCATTTGAAACCTTGGAGACATACTGCCAGTCCATAGAAAACAATAATGCTGTAACAAGCAAAACAGAAAAATAGTCCAGTGTGGAATAAAGCAGCTTTCTGTCTGGCTGTGAAATTACTCTCTGCTCTGCTAAAAGACATACATAACTGAAGTTGATTCAACAGTCTGTTATTAGGCTCACTTTCAGACCTAAAGACCTGATGTGTAGGTAAGTAAGTACTTAGGAGGGGGTATCATAGCATCAGCCTCACAAAGTACCCTGTGGTTGGGGCATCACAACAATGTCAGATGATGGTGTAGCTTTGTTGGGAGCAGGCATTCTTGTCAAATGTATCATAACCATCAGAGGAAACTGAGGTGGGAAATTATATCTCATCCAAGAAACATTTCAAGACAGCAGGCGCCCAAAATCTACAGGTATATTTGGCTTTTAGATGTGATTAAAATATGAAATCTCTGTTACTGAGATTGATTCTTCCTACTGTGCCTGCACTGGATATCCTGGCAAATGTTGGCATGTGTGCCATTCTCTATGCAGTTCTTATAGGAGGATTGTTTTCTAGTTGTTTTTCATGGATTTCAAGATTTCTCTGAAACTTCTAGTGGCATCTCAGATATAAGATTCCGCACAAGGCAACTTGTCTGCCATTTAGAGTATTCCCTTGGACTATGCTGCTACAGAGGTATTTGGTGATAACAGCGTTAATCCACAAAGGGCCAAGAGGCCCTGCCTTGCTTCCCAGATGACATGAAGTCTTTGGTAGACCTGCATAAGCTTTTGTGCTAGGAATCAGTCACTCTAACGTAAGGTTGTCTTTTTGTATGCTTATGGAAGATGGTATCATCTAGGTGCCTTGGCAAGGCAACAACAATAACAACAAGATCAAAATCAAGCAGAGATTGAAACAGTGACAGCTGGCCATTTCCATGGGGCAGTATATCTGTGCTGAATTTTAGTCTGAACTTTGAAGCAGCTACCCAAGATGCTGAACTCTAGCCCCCAAACAGGTTCAGAATCTTGGGTAACTCCTGTAGTTTGAGCAAATTCACTCTCTCACTCTCTCACTAACATTTATCTATTATTTCATTAAAATGTATTATTTTGCTAAAATACTACAATATTTATATCCCACCTTTTATCCAAAGATTTCAGGGCAGTGTACAATAAAGCCAATCTAACGAGTTTAAAACACTATAAATAATCCAAACAATTTTAAAAAGTGTGCAAAACATATTGAAACATGTGAAAAGGATCCAGAAGTCTTAGCAGACCACAAGGTGAAAATGAGTCAGCAAGGTGACGCGGCAGTCCAAAACCACTGCAATTCTGGGCTGCATCAATAGGAGTATATTGTCTGGGTCAATGGAAGTGATGGTACCATTCTATTTTGCTTTGATCAGACTCCACCTGGAATACTGTGTATGATTCTGGGGCCACAGTTCAGGAAGGATTTTTTTTTAATAAATCATTTTATTCAAATTCACATATAAAACAAATAATTATAACTGTAAATTTACATGAATTATTTTTGATCTTCCACACTGATCTAGATTTCATTTTCAATATCTCTTAACATGTTTATATTATTGTATCACATTTTACTGCTAATATTACATGTTAGTTCTTGCATTTCCATCTCCACATTCCAGCTCCATGATATATATCCAGTAACCCCCTCATTAATTATCTTAGACCATGAATTACTCATTTCCATCTGACAGTACCCAGCAATTACCCATTACAATTTGCCATTCTTTTTGAATCTCATCATCTGATTTCCCTTTTAATTTTTGAGAGACCATATCAGCATTTCTATTTTCAATAAATGTTCCCCACCATTGCTCTATTGTGGGTATTTGTTCAGTTTTCTACAACTTTGCATATTCAATACGAGCTTTTGTTATCATGTACAGTATTATTCTCCAATACTTCTTTATACCAGTACCTTTTAGTACATCTAGTACATTCTAGTACCTTCTAGTACAATTCCGGTACATACTGAACTTTCACTAATGCACAAATTTTGTTATGTATTTCACTCCAATATTTCTTAGCCTTAGGACATGTCCACCACATATGGTATATCGCACCAACCTCTTTCTGACATTTCCAACTAAGTCCAATATCTGTATTATAGATCTTTTTTAATTTCTCTGGTGTCATGTACCATCTATGAAACAGCTTGTAATAGTTCTCTTTCAGATTCTGGGCTACTGTAAATTTTTGTGTTTTTTTCCAACTCTGTTCCCAAGAGTCTAATTGAATTGAATGTCCAATATTCTGAGCCCATAAGATCATTGCAGACTTAACGGTTTCTTCTTGCCTTTCCTGCTGTAATATTTCTTGATATATAAGAGCTAGTAAATTAGACGGATTTTCAAACAATCATTTAATCACTCCGGTTTTCTCTTTTATTTCAATTCCATATGTTTTTAAGTCCATCTGAAATCTTTCAGTTAACTGTCTGTAAAGGAACCAACTTAATGTTATTCCTTCTTGTTCCAGTTTTTCTCTTGTTTTAATCTTAAGGTTATTAGAAATTGATGTCTCAATTATATCATCATATCGCAACCATTTATCTGTTTCAGTCCATCTTCCAAAAAATGCTTCTTGAGGGGACACCCATGTGGGGAGCTGCCGTATGTTTTTGTCTTATATTCATACCAGATTTTCAAAAGTGATTTTCTAATATAATGATGTATTTTTGCTTTATCGTAAAACATATAGGCATGCCACCCCATTCTCAGGTCTGCTCCCTCCAATGCCAGCGTTCTCATATCTTGAAAATCAATCCAATCTTTTATCCATGTAAAAGCCGCTGCTTTGTAACATATCTGAAAGTCAGGTAATCCTATTCCATTTCTAGTTTTCTGATCTGTCATAATACTCCATTTTATCCTGGTTTTTTTTCCTTGCCATATAAATTTAGTTAGTTCTCGCTTCCATTGTAAAAAAGGCTTAGTTTGGAAGAACATTCATTTTTATTGCTGCTATCCTCCCCATCACTGACCAAATGCATGGAAGTCCAGCTTTCCGAATCTTTTGTTATTTCTTTCCATTTTTTTCCATAGTTATTTTGAAATAACTCATGGTTTCTTTTGGCTATCCAGATACCTAGATACTTTGACTTTTGTCCTCTCTTAAATCCTGGTTGTTGTGCTAATCCCTTCTCTTCTCTCTCAGTCATATTTTTGGTTAACAAAACTGTTTTTTCCTTATTGACTTTGAATCCAGAGAATTCTCCATATTCTTGAACTATTCTAATCAGATCTTCAATACAACTGCCTGGATCATCAAAAAATAAAACCAAATCATCGGCGAAGGCTTTTAGCTTATATTGATATTTCTTAATTTGAACTCCTTTTACATCTTTGTCTTCTCTTATGGCATTGTTAAGTATTTCCATTGTCATGATAAACAACAAAGGAGACAGAGGACACCCTTGTCTTGTCCCTCTATGCAGTTCTATCAATTGTGTTCTTTCACCATTTATGACCAATCGAGCTTGTTGTTGACTATAAATTGCTTCAATCCATGAGACAAATTTATCTCCTGCCTGCATCTGCTTAACCGCTGTCTTCATGAATGGCCAACTGGTCATATCAAAAGCTTTCTCCGCATCTACAAATATCATAGCCATTTTCCGTTCATTATGCTTTTCATAATATTAAATTATATTTAAGACCATTACAATATTGTTTCTCAAAGATCTTTTTGGTAAAAAGCCATTCTGGTCTTCATCAATGACCTCTGACAGCACTTTTTAAAGCCTCGCTGCTAGGATTGAAGCAAAAATCTTGTAGTCTATATTCAAAAGTGATATTGGTCTGTAATTCTTTACATCAGTTAAATCTCTGCCTTTTTTCGGAATCAGCACCACATTAGCTTCTTTCCAGGTGTCTGGTATTCCTTCGTTTAGTATTTCATTTATTGTACTTTGCAAAAGTATTGAAATCTCATGTTCCATAATCTTGTAATATTTATCAGTAAAACCATCTGGTCCTGGAGCTTTGTCATTCTTCAGATTTCTGATAGCCTCAACTACTTCCATCATGGAAATAGATTTATTCAAAATCGATCTTTGATCTTTGTTAAATCTAATTTTATTCATTTCTCCAAGTATTCTTTCAGTTCCTGTTGTTTTTTCAATTTTGAGATCTTGCTCATCAACTTCACATAGTATTTATAGAAGGCTTGTTTTATTCCCTCTTGTTTTGTAATTCTTTCTTCTTCTGTTCTAATCTCGGATATGATATTTCTGGTCCTTCTTTTATGCAACAAACCAGCCAAGAACTTTGAGGGTTTGTTAGCTTGTTCAAAAAAGTTATATTTCATTCTCCGTATCTGTTGGTCTATTTCATCCAGATTAAGTTGATTTAATTCAGCTTGATGTACCTTCATCTGTAATCTAATCTTTTTATCCGACGGATTTTGTCTCATCTGTTTCTCAATTTCTTTCATCTTTTCCAAAATTTGCTGTTCAGTATTTCTCTTTTCTTTTCTAATCTCTGTGGACCATTTGATAAAATTGCCACGCATCACAGCTTTACTTGCATCCCAAATAGTTTTCATCGACAGCTCCGACGTCATATTTTCATTGAATTAGTTAATTATCTCTCTTTTTGCTTTCAGTATGTACTTCTCCTTATTCATTCTCCATGTTCTTTCTCTATCCTTGATCTTTATCTTTAATTGTGACAGATTATGGTCAGAGCACAAATTGGGAAGAATATCCATATCTGTAGTTTTCAGCAGTAGTTGTTTGGATACCAACCTCATATCTATCCTTGACATTGACTTGTGCCTATCAGAATAAAATGTATATCCATCCAGTTGCTGTGATAATGGGGCTTCCCATTATCTAGACTTAGCTAAAGGGGGACACTTCCCTCTTCAGGTAAACCAAGGGTTAATGAGGTGTTGGGATTAGATTACATTTTAGTGTGGGTCAGCATCATAGGTCATGTGGGTCAGCATCATAGGTCACAGGGTGAGAACTGACCAATCAAAAGGTAAGAGGTGAGCATCTTCAGGATGCTTCGAGATGCTTCCAAGGAGAAGTTATAAAACTTCTTAGAGGCCATGTGGCCTAGAGAGAGAACAAAGGGACAACAAAGAAACAACAAAGGAACTGCCAGTAGCAGGCCGCAGGCCGTAGGCCTCGCCTCCTGACTTCTTCCTTTTAGAACATCTAAGCCTAGGAACATCTGTGAGTACTAGAAATAGTTATCTAGTCGCGTTAGGCTTTTCTATTATTTTGGAGCTGATCTAAAGAATGTATCTGTGCTTTTATATCCGTTTTTGTAACTACTTGTAACTAAGCGTGCCTGGGAGGGGGGAGCCTTCCCATGTGTGTTATTGCCTTGTTCATTTGCATGCCTTTAATAAATACTTTCTGTAAAAACCCTGTTTCTCTCCTTCCCACGCCAACACTAGATAGACTGGGGGGAAAGGGAAGATCCTTAAGCTTAGGGATTGACATGTACTGGACAGCGTCCCACTGTACTGTCCAAGTGTCCAGAATTCAGTGGGTGGTGGCAGCGAAGATTAATTAACAGCTAAAATTAATAACAGGCTGGAATCTACATCCTAGTATCACATGGTGACATTCCAGTATCACAGTTGCCCATTCTTGTATCTCCAGGTATCATATAAGTTTAAGTCATCCATCATATTAAAGAAGATCTTAGGAAGTTTACTGTTGTTTCGGGGGATTAACTTCTGCATTGCCCTATCCATTTGGGGGTTGATAACTCTGTTAAAGTCCCCCACAACAATAATGTTTGAATTTCCTGTTTCATTAAGATATCTCAATACCTCTTTATGTATTGTGGGGAAAAATTAACCTTTGGCTCCATTTGGTGTGTATATTCCAACTATTAATATTTTATCCTGTTTCAGAGTAACTTCGACTCCTATATAACGACCGTTACTGTCCTGGAAAATTTGCTGCACACCATATTTTGAGTTTACATATATCAAAACTCCCCTTTTCTTCTTGTCAATTGTGGCTGTAAAACAACTGTCTAATTTCAGATTTTGAAGATATCTCAAATCTAGAGCTCTGATTTGAACTTCTTGCAGACATATTATATCCAAATTCTGTTTCTCCAAATGATGAAAAATTTGTCTTCTTTTATATTCAGAGTTAAACCCCTTAATGATCCAAGAATATATCTTCAAATCCATTTTAGTGAGTTATATTAAAATCTTATTTCTGAAATTAGTCTTTCAATATATCTCCTTCTAGCTCCCCTTCTTCTTGTTCCAAAACTCCTTGTGCTGCTTCAATTTCTACCTCTTCTTCTCCATCGTTTTCTTCTTCTGGGAGTTGTTCTCTTTCTTCCTCCAGAGATTCCTGTTCCTGATCTTTCTCTCCTTCGGGGATAGCTTTTTGTAAGTCTTTCTTCAATCTGTCCATCATTTCTTTTGCTTTATGGACTGAATTGATCCTGTATCTCTGCTGCTTATATGTAAAAGACATACCTTCAATTTTTTTCCCATCGGTAACTAATCTGGCACTTTACCAGAAGGTTTGCCAACAGTTTGTACTCTTGTCTCTTCTTTAAAATTTGATATCTTTAAAGATTCTGACATCTTTATCTTCAATCTTCAGTAATCCATCGTAGCTTCATTGTAATATTTTGTCTCTTACTATTGTCCACGTAAAAGTTATAATAATGTCTCTTGGTAATTTCCTCTCTCTCTACTCTGGAGAAAACTCTGAACATTCTGTCAATGTATGTTTCCATCTTATCCTCTTCAATATCAATGAATTCTGCCAAGGCTGGTACAATTTTCTCATACAAATGCTCCACTGAAGTCTCTGGAACACCTCTGAAATGAAGACATCTTTCACGATATCGTAGCTCCTGCAGAGTGATTTGAGATTCATCCTCTTGTTGCTTCCCTTTCACCTCCGTCATCTCCTTTTCAACTTGTTTGACTTATTGTTTTATCTCCTTAGTATCTATTTTTAACTTAGTCACATCCTTTGTCATGTTTTCCAGTTTCTTCCCCAGTTTATCTATTTCTTGTTTCATATCTGCTCTCATATTTTTCCTTGTTTCTTTTATGTCCCGTCGAATATCTTCTCTCATGCTTTTTAACTCTTCCATCATCTGTGACATAAAATCTTGAGATTTCTGGGGTATATCTGCTGAAGCCCACCTAGTTGTCTGGGGAGTTGTTGTTACCGCTGCTGCCGCCACTCCTCTTCTTGTTCTTTGATCCATATTTATCTAACTCCCAATGATTAAGTTTTCTTAAGAATTAAATTCTCTTCTTCCCTTGTTCTTCTTCCCAACTTTACAAAGCTTAATATTTTAATATAAATGATGTTATTCAAATGATATAACAGTATCCAAGCTTACTATAATGATTTAAAAGTTCTATAAACTTAATCCTAAAGTATTTTATAATGCCTAATACTTAGTGCTTATTACTTATACTTGATCAATATAAAATATGGAATTCAATTCATTATATATATAATTTCTTCACATATCACATAAAAATACTTGCTATTTATAACAATATGAAATTCAGATCATTATAAAATTCAAATGATTATATTTGTAGCTTCTTCAAATTCCTTACATGAAAACCATAATCACATATATCCCCCAGCTTAAATTGATTTACATTAAGTTAAAATTTCCACAGCACAATCTCTGTTTAAAATTGAAATATAAGAATATATATACATACATACATACATACATACATATATATATATATAATGTACAAGTATACAATATATAGGTTTATGTAAACACATGTAAATTTATTCTATGTAATTATATATATAATTAGCTAAAAATGACTTATAAAATGAAATCAATTATATTATATTCAATTCATTCAATAGTTTCAATAGGCTGTGCCTAGGCCCGAATCTCTCCAGTTCCCCTTCCCAACAAGAGCTGTAATTCTTCCGTCCTTTGAAGCTGTTTCAAGACCTTGAGTGTGAGCGTTTCTCCTTCACTGTTGATAGCAGGAATCCAAACCGCTCTGCTGCGTGGGGGTTGAAGTCTCTCTGACTTTCCCGTCCTTCCAGCACAGCCACAAAACAACTCCCTTTAAACATTTTTACATCCACAAATAGTTCTCAGAGCCAAACGGGAAAAAATAGTAGCTAAAAAGTGAAACTTACGATACACCTTAATTACTCAGTCCACAGTCCAGTAATAACACAGATCCAAATTTCACTGTCCAAAGAATCCAAAAAAATATCAATTTAAAGTCCCGTCTCTTAGGAAAAAGAACACTATAATCCAAATAGTCCTCTGCAGCCACGTCACAAAGTCCCGATGTTCTCACAAGAAGCGCAAAATGTAAAGTCCCAAACAACTCTATTTACAATTCAAAAGTGAAAAATTCTAATTCGATAATCCAATCTTAATTGTTTATTTATGTTCAAAAAGAAAAAACAGAAAGGCAGGAAACTTAAAGCGAGGATACACGTACTCTCAGTCCAGTCTCTCCAAAAAAAAAGAAAAGAAAGAACAAGGAAGAACCAAAAAAGTCCAACATCAAAACTCTCCAGTTAAATTCAGTTATATTCAATTCAGTTCATAACTTGTTAAACACAGCCTCATCAAATATCCTTTAATATGTCTTCTTAAAACAGTTGGGGAAATCTGTTGCAATTCATCAAAATACAGCCTGTCTTCAGACTATTAAAATCCTCCTTAAAAATTGTCAACCATTGAGTACTCACTGTCTGCTGGGTCACTACATACTCTCGCTCCTGTTCACTGTTGCTAGTCCAAAATTGTTGCAGTTCCAACAGAATAAGAAAAACTAGATCAGGCTGCTTATTGTCTCAAACTGTGTCTTCTTCTTTAAAAGTCGGTGGCGGTGCTTGTGCCACATATGCGGCGTCCCTGCTGGATCCGTCATAGCCCTTCGGCCCCCCTGATGCCTCTCGCTCTTTCTTGCCAGAAAGAGCTCAACACCAGTTTCAGACTCCCTTCAAGCATCTTCCGCACCCCCTTTACCGGAGGGGGGTGTCTAGCCGCTTATCTGATGGGGAAAAAATGGCTGGATTCCAGCTGGTGATAGCACGGAGTCGCGGAGCTTCACTCTGTGCTACCGCTCACGCGTGCTATGCGACCGGAAGTCTAGTTCAGGAAGGATATTGACAAGCTGGAACATGTCCAGAAGAGGGCACCAAAAATGAGAGAAGGCCTGGAAACAATGCCCAGTGAGGAGCAGCTTAGGGAGATGGGTATGTTTAGCCTGGGCAAGAGAAAGTTAAGAGGCAACATGATAGCTATGTTTAAATATTTGAAGTGATGTTATATGGAGAATGGAACAAGCCCGTTTTCTGCTGCTCCAGAGGCTAGGACACAGAGCAATGCCTTAAAACTTGAAGAAAAGAGATTCCACCTAAACATTAGGAAGAACTTCCATATGGTAAGAGCAGTTCGACAGTGGAATACTCTGCCCTGGAGTGTGATGAATTCTCTTTCTTTGGAGTTTTTTTTAAACAGAGCCTGGGTGGCCATCTGTCAGGAATGCTCTGATGGCATATTCCTGCATGGCAGGGGGCTGGACTTGATGGCCCTTGTGGTCTTTTCCAACTCTATCATTCTATGATTCTATGTTAAATAATAAACACACTAAAAGACAGATTAAAAGAGTTAAAATAATTTTAAATGAATTAAAACCATGTGCATGGTTTTGTGTTTTGTTTTGTTATTGTAAAACCAGTTGGCCTACAAAAGCTTTCATGAACAGTCATGTTTTTGTGGGAGCAACCAGCTGCCACTGACTTGAAAAATTTACCTTTGTGCTACAACTTCAAGTCCCATTCAACATGGCAGCTGGATGTGGGAGTTATTGTTGGAAAAAAACTTTTTTTAAAAGTTTTGTTATCAGGAGACCAGCTTTGGGAGATGGAGGAAAGCACAAGGGACAATGAAATCATCCTTTATGGAGCATAGTTCAAGACCAGTGTTTGCAGTTCACCCTGGAAGCTTCAGAAGCTCATGAAGGCACTTCAATCTAATATCTGTGCACATTTCATATACAGGGAGCTATAGTTTTCAGGTAGAAATGAGGATCTGTTAATTTACCGTGTCTAAGTGAACAGGGTATTTCCCTCCTTAGCATTCTGAACTGGTAGGCTGTGAAACGAAACTCACCTATTGATACGTATATATGGGAGACAAGGGCAACAGCAACAACAAGGACCTGTGCTTATCTTGAAGTGGTCGTTCTCAAAGCGCCTGAGGAAGGGTTTTTGACCCCCACATTCTTTAATCATCATGAGCAGAAACTTGTGGATAACTATAGCAAAAAACCTATCAAAAGAAAAAAGAACCCAAATGTTAACATTTATCTGGTAGCTATCTGCACCATGAACACGCCCCGTATTATGTACATAAGGATGTACAACTTCCACACCACTAAACTTACTGATGGATTGGAATGACATAAGTAGTCCTGAGAACATATCCTCCTTGTCAGAAACAGCAAATTATCATGTATTTGGTACATCTTTTTATTCACTAACCCTAACCTGATGTTTTCCTGATGTGCTGAACTACAACTCCCAGCTACATTGGCTGGAGAAGATGATGGCTGAAATGTTCTGCTGATCAACCTCCTTGCTGGTACTTGAATTCTAGTATCCAGACTTCCTTTCTTTGCTCTCTATCTTTCTATCTCTCTTTTTCCTCTCCTCTTTTTTTCTTTCTTCATACATAGCATCACTATTATAACAATACCTTTTGACTCTATCAGTGGATAGAGGCAGCAGATTTAGAGTAGAGGTAGCAGATTTAGGAAGCATTGATAAAGGAAAGTAAATTCTCACGTAGGCTTTTCAGATTGGTCTAAAGAACCATTAGTTCTTGCATGATAGCTTCTAGGGTGGGGTGGGTGGGGTTGCTCCGTGTCTGTTTCTTCCATTTTTTCATAGACATTTCTTGGATCAACACAAGAGCTCTTCCAAAGAAAAACTATAGGACATAGTTTTCAACAATATTCTTTGGATTTGAAGGACAAATTTTCTCTTCATTTTCTTAAAGGGATTTTCTATCTACCTCACAAGAGCACCTATATAGGGCCATGGGGCAAGGTGAGGAAAAATGACCTTATTTCTGTGTTTTTTTCTTTGTAGTTAAAGATATATCCTCAAGTAGTAGTAGTAGTAGTAGTAGTAGTATTTTATATCACCAAAAGCTTTTGCCAATATCTCAGTCACATAAATCAGCTATCAAGCATTATGATATATACTTCCAATATTCTTAAAACTGGCACTCACTGAAGTCAAGATTAAATTCCCATAATTAAGAATCAATCTAGTTCAATAAAAAAAAGGATGATAAAAAAGTGGGGGATGTTTTTGAGTGTTGTGATAAATGGAGGCATGAATATATAAATACATATATGAATATATAAAACTGCCCATTAAATGATAACAGATAAAGTTCCAAGATATTTCAATATTCCACTATGTTCCAGATGCAAATATACCATTCTTCATTTTTCCTTTTAAATGCAATAACTGACAACACTTGACACACAGATCTCCAATTTGGGGAATCATTCCCATATTGATTTGCTTTTTTAAAAAAAGAAATTTCCATGAAATGTCAAAGGTCAACATTTTGGTTTGAAAGACATTCTTGAAAAATAAAGAAGTCTCCATTGCTTCAATCCAGTTGTCAGTCAAAGGAATGTAGGAACTTTTAGGCTACAAACTAAAGAATATTAATCTCTTCACATTACATACAATTCTTCAACATTCTGCTATCAGTTTCTACACTACCCTTAGGGCCTGAGTTAATGCTATTCTTCTCCCATAACAAAACCTGATAAAGGATTTCATTTTAATGGAATAAAAAGTTCAGCAAAATAACTATATGTTTGCTTTGTATCAGTGGTTGCTAACACTGAAACAGTCCTGATTTCAGAAATACCTTTAAGAACAGGGAAAAACACATACACTGCTGCAGTAAAATCTGTAAACATTGTTGACCGAGGAATCCACATCCCAATGCATGATGTTGTCGCTATCACCTAATGAAAACAGAGAAGCAGAAATATTGGCTCATATCAAACAGATTTATGAAATTATAATGAAGAAACTCCACTCTCTACAGGATGAAATGACATTGCATCAATTCTAAAATTTAACCAAAACTGTAAAAAAAAAATAATTAAAAAACATAAAGCACTTAGAGAAACCTATCTCTCCAATACTGGATGCTAGAATCTCTCTTTCTGCATGCCTATTCCTCCTGTAAGCTCCTGTGTCTCTCATGATTAAAAACAATTGGACCAATTTCAGTGGTCTGGATTATTTATCATATGATTATCATATGATTAGATTAAATTAGCTATTCTGGCAAGTTGTTCTCTGACAAGACACACCCAGCTGACATAAATCTTTGAAATTGCATAAGTGTAAATGGTAGAGATACTGGAACTTCCCTTAAGTTTCTAGGGAGTCAACTGGAAATGTTCTTAGTTCTGATAGACCATCCCAGATGTAAGCTGCTTCCATGATAGACATTGACTGTGGAATTGTCATGCTTCATACTTTTTACAGGACATACATACAGTCATTGCCATCCTATATTTTTTCTGTAGTTCTTCCCTCTTTTCTTGGATTTCCAAAAGTCCAGCTCTTTACAAAGGAATGGAAGCATGGCATAATCTTCATAGATGTTAGTTCCTTTACCACCAGTCTTGCATTTTTGTTTAAGGGTGAAGTTTGGACATGGACATGGACAAGGACATGGACAGTAAAATACTGGGAAACTAAATCTATCACAACTCAATACATTATCATAACTTGCTTTGGTGACCCCTGTTTAATGACCCAGTTTATTTGTAGGCAGAGCAATCCTACCCAAGGAGTTAGAGTGCTCTAATGTCAGAGAACCAGGCATACTGACAGCCCTGCTAGTTTATGCCTGGCAGAGTGGGAGAGAGAGAGCTCTGGAGAAAGCTTTCAGCTCTGGAGGTGAGTTGAACTATGAGTCATTCCCCTCCCTCTGCAAGCAAGGTTCACCTGGGGACGGAAACTGCGAGGACTTTAGATCCCCCTATGACCAGAGACTGGGAGGGATTTGGATCTGTAAATAATAAATGAATACATAAATTCTTAGGTTCAAAAGCTTCCTTTGATCCACCAGTGCCCTGCCCTCAGTCCTTCTTTCTGACAATCGGTCTTCAGCATCAGAGAAGTAAAAGCCATAGAATTTCTATGATGATAAAGAGAGGGCACCCAAAGTTGGAGCATCCTTGCTGATGGCTGACCTCTTTTTTCCACTGTCTGAAGGGGAAATCTGATTATCTAATGGCCCCAAGGATGCCGTCCCAAGGAAATATATATGATTGCATGCTTCATCTAACTTTTAATCAGTACCAAAATCCTTTTTTTTAGCTAAGAGTCTTATCACATTGCTCCTTTATGCTGTGTTATTCCATTTGAAATCCGCTCCAGTCATTCTGACGAGAGTAACTGACTGTTGACACTCTCTATCACACCCTTGCCATATCTGCACTTTAATAGCATCATTATTTACATGGTTTGTTCATTTACATTAAGGCATCATCACTGAGTCCTGTAGCCCTCCCCTCCTTTCATGATTAGTTCCTCTAGCTGTAATAGTTACATAATAATGTGATGCTATGACGCTATGACGCAACAACACTTGAGGGAGGGACAAGCTGTCCACACCCACACCACACCCACGAATCAATCATTGGCTGAAGAAAGCGTTATGAGACATCTGCCCCTGAACTGGTTACTGAATAGTGGGAAAGGGCGTAATTAACAGATTATTTCCATTATGAAAATAAACACTTTTTAAATGACCCTGCAGTGCAATAGCTCCTGGAATGCAGTGATATCATGCAAAAAGGTTGAGGCAAATGCAGGATTAATACATTCCTATGATAGTATAATATCATGTTATGATAAGTGCTGAGTTAACTTGATTTACATCCTGTCTTTTTTCTCATTAATGAGACTCAAGGCAGCTTACAATAAAATAGTACAAATATATAAAATGAATAAAAACCATTTAAAAACCTAAAAAAAATTAAGCTTGACCAGTAAAACAAACAGAATAGGTGTTCAATTATAGTCATAGTGAGTGAAGTCAGGCTACCAAAAGTATGGCTTCATAAGAAGGTCTTTTCCTGAAAACAAATAGAGTTGGGAAGGAGCTACCTTAGCCTCCCTAGTTCCAAAGTCTGAGAGTGACCTTCTGCACACAAAACAAGTGCTCTCTTAATGGATTATAGTCCATCCCCTAGGGGAAAGCGGCCACCGAATCCTCATAACGGAGACATCCCAGATTTAAATTCACTGTTCTAAATCTGAGAACTAATAGACATTTAATGGTAAGCCTAATCTGTTCCACTTACTGGAGCAGCTGCATTTATCCAAATAAAAATTGATCTTTTGGAGGGGGGAATTTTGTGGTAGATGTAGCAAACTTCCTCCACAAAAACCAGGTTGGCAGTCAGTGTCATTAAAGTCAGCATGGCAAACAGCAATATTCCCGTTAAGCCAAGGCCTGAAGGAATAAAAAGGAATTTAAACAACTGCAGCTCATAAAGTAATGGTAGATCTGGTAAATGCAAATAAATACACTTAAGCTACATTAATGCATATAGGTTATTTCACATTTTCTTGTAAAATTCAGAAAGACTTACAACGTAGGCATTTTATGGCATCATCACCTAAAGAGTTGTGAACAATGTATCTGAGGCCATTTCCGCACTAGATTGTTATAGTGTAATTATTCCACTTTCAACATCCTATGGAATCCTGAGCTTTGCAGTTTAGGGAGGGCCTCAAAGGCCCCTCTGTACTGACAGCACTAGAGACAGCACTGTCTCCTTGTCTGGGATGCAATTTGGAACTACAAAGTATATCCATAAACAGAATAAACATCCAAGAAAGAAAGTTGAACAGTCAGGTGTAGTAAAAGGTGAAGCAAAGGTTTGTCGAGGTAAATGTAGAGAAACATTCAGTAACAAATATACTCAGTGTAACCAATTAACCACTACTGAAGAGACTAAGAGAGCTCGCTTATATTTTCAGTTAATTGAGTTAGTTACATTTAGAATTGATTCCTGCTCACTAACATCCAGCAAGACCAAGGGCATTGTCACTTTTCCCAGGAATTTTGTGAATTGCTTGTTCATAAATGAGAGATTACAGTATTTTAGATACTATGTTGATTCCAATTTAAAAGAGAAACTCCCTAATATTCCACAAACGTGGATTCAAGACTGCATGTTGTTCCATACCTTTTATCTTGTTTACTATTTATTTATTAAAATATTTATTTGTTATTGTGAAACTTCCAGTAATTTCTGAGTTATGGTGATCCTAAGGCCATGGGATTTTCTTGGCAGAATTTGTTCAAATGGGGTTTGCCCTGACTGAGAGAATGTGACTTGCCCAAGATCACCCACTGTGTTTCCATGGCCAAGTGGAAATTCAAACCCTGATCTCCCAGTATCCTAGTCCAACACTTAAACGGCAATAACAGGCTGGCTCTCAGAATATTTGTATCATACCCTTTATTGTGGGAACACTTCCAGATTAAAATCATAAACAAGTTAAGCAAGATTTAAAAAACATAAAACAAGACAACAGTTAAAACAGCTTTAAAAGCTACAAAACTTTAAACCATGTGCCTGTACATTGCAAAGTATGGGATAATTCTAGGCCAGCCTCAAGATCACAGTTTCAGTTTTTCTACATAAACTAGATTATTCAACCAAGGAAGTGAGCACAGAATTTGGTATAGCTTGTCTAATTGTATTTTCCACATGATACCAAACCAGTTAATTGACAATAAATCTTATTTATGATTGCTGCGGAATAACCTATGTATTGCAGCTGTAAATCATTTACTGGGAAAACACTTCACCTCTTTCTCAGATAGATATCATCCCACTTTGATCACAACAGTAAAGAACCTAATGAAAAGAAACTAGGGTTGTTGTTTTCTTTTTTAAGGTATAGGAGATAGAGCTCCAGTATTGTGGCAACTTGAGCACTCAAGGGTTTTATCTATTGCTCTCTATCTACTAGAGGAATGGAAGCCACTAATGGAACAGCTTTTTCTCCAACCTACTAACTGCTGCCTGGATTCTTTTCAAATCTATTCCAGTAGCATTAGGGTAAACTTCAAACATGTTTCAAAAGATGCTTCAAAGCAACTGCTGCTGCTGGGCTTATAAAAGAGAGTAAAGGAAGGAGTCCTGTTGCATGACATTGGATGGAACTAGGGTTGCCAGATGTCCCTTACTATAAGGAATGTCCCTTACTTTGGGGGCCAGAAAGCTTGTCCCTTTTTGGACTGGCAAGTGTCCCTTATTACAGAGGATGCCCCCTATTTAAGACTGGAAAGGGTTTCCTTTTATATACACTGAACAATATGCCAAAAAATCTCATATTCTGGGGTGTGGGCTGTTCAGAAGGACAAGATGTGTTTGTCATGTAATTTATGGATATGGACAATATGTTAATTTTAAATCGAAATACATGGCTAACTGAAATCATTGCTTTCATTTGGTATTTAGGTAGAACACAAACTTGTAAATAGCCACTTTCTGGTTGCCAATTCTGCATGTCATGAATTTTGACTGTCCCTTATTGCTGTTTTGACAATCTGGCAATACTAGATGGAACTCTTATTTTGTCCATATGCCAACTACAAGTTAATTTCTGTACTTTTATTATGTCATAGTTCTTGAAGATGGTTTAGCATCTGGTTCCTCTTTTCTATTGCCTTTATTCACACTAGACATGGAAGAACAATGCCTTACTTCACTTGAGATTAAGAGAAATGTTCCAGCGAGCAATATCTGATCTGGCTGGTTGGTAAAATGATTCACACAGTGCTAGGACAGAAGCACTTTGGAAACTCCATTTAGATTCAAGTACCTAGTTTGTTCCATACTCCTCATCTCCCATTAAAAAGTGCAAATTGAATGAGCCCTCCTGAAATGGGTCACTGTGCTACATCTCAGTTTAACTTAAAAGTTACTAATGAATGCCATGCTGTCTACCATTGAAAGCTGTTATGTGCAGGCATACCTCAGTAAACAAATTCTCCGACAAAGAAGATTATTTCTTACCAAGTCTGTTTATGCTGCGTAACCCTCCTTTTCTTCTCTTTCTCTTATTCAAGCTTTTTTTTAGTGGTGTTCACATTGGGAAGATAGGGATGGAGGGCTCGAGAAACACACACTTTCTGTGTCAAGCTGCAGCTGTGTGTTTGCAGTAAACAATGCAATGAAGCTCAAGCTGGAAAAGAATGGGATACTACTCTAGTGCAGTGCTACTCAAATGGTGGTCTGAGTCAGCAGTTCTGAACCTGTGGTCCGTAAACCTCCAGGGGACCATGAAGGCCTGAAGAAATGTTATGAGCTTTTACAGTTGAGATAGAAAGAAAGATGGATAGACAGATGGATGGACAGTCCTTTATTGCTCTCATAGAGCAACAGTCTTTTGCCAGTGATAAATATCATTTGTACAAAGTTTCATTACAATATCTCAAACTGTTCTAAAGGCAATAACTATTTGGTAGCAAAAAAATATATACTCAGCACTAGCTACTTCTGCACAGGGTGAAAACATGCAAGTGAATGACGCTGAGTGGTTGAGAGAAAACATGTGACATTTCTTGCTACCACAGATGAAGCCAGAAGCCACCTTCATAGCTGCACCAAACTCTCCATGTCCATGTTGTGCCACCATATTCTCAACATGTCTATTCCTTCCCAGAACTGTAGCTCTGTCAAGAATGTTCTTAAAGAAATTTGTGTATAAAAGGAAGACCGTACTCATGGGAAGGAAGAATTGAAATTAATAACTTCTCTCCAAAGACTCTTGATGGGCAACGTTAAATAAATATTTAATGTACTTTAGGGTTTATATCTTGATTTAAGTCTTAGTGATCTGTGGCAACAAAAGATATTTAAAGAGTTTCCATGATTAAAAAAAGAAAGAAAGGGAAGAGCCACTGGTCTGGGCCATTGGCTTCTGGTCCCTGGTAGGTTTCAAGGTAGGAAAGGAAAAGTTTCAGCCAATGGTCACAAATATGATGCCAATCCCTGGCACACTGAAAAAAAACAAATGCTGGCCCCTTACATCAGATTACCTGAAAAGCTCTGCTCTAACTGTGTATTCCTGCCTACAACAAGCAAGCTAAGCAGCAGCAGCTGCCTCCAGAATTCTGTGTTAATAGCTAAACAGAGAGAAACGGAAGAGCAGAGGTGCCTGCTTCACCAGCTACCTCCAGCATGTTAAAAAAAACCCCATAGATCTGTAAGTCTGGCCACCAAAATGACAATCATAACAGCAGAAGTCAGTAAACTAAAAAGCCATCCATTTGAGAAGAAGCTTTCAACTAATCTGTAGAAACTTCAAAAATTTTTTGTTTATTTATGTAAGACTTAGCTGATTTGACTGATTCATTTCACACATGCTTATTAGTACTGAACAAAAAAGTTTGCTGAAACATGATGACCGGTTCTAACTGTGTGTATGTGTCTGTGGTGTAGGAACCTATCCCTATTTTTTCCATGTTATTTCTGCCTCTAGTACTAAATTTTCTGCTAATGAAGCAGTACCTACAAACATCTATTTTATGTCAACTGAGGTATATCTATATTCAACACAAACTTCAATGTTCCTTTTCAGTCTTCTGGCAAACTTTATCGTACCCAGTTTCAAAAACAGTCTAAAAACTAGGTCAGTTCAAAAGGAGTAGTGACACACGCACACATGTACTCTAACAAATCTTTTTGATCACTCTGGAAAACAACAAAAGAAGGAGCTCTTCTCACTGATTTTCTGTTGTTTTATTAATCAAGAGTTTGAAAACTTACTTTCCAATATTACTTTGGAGAATGGAGGCTCATCTGCAGAACACGCTGGATCCAATGTGTTATTGCTTTCTGCTTCTTCCATTACAGGAACTTCTTTTCAGACACTTCTATCCTTGCCTCCTTTCTCAGCTTCTTTTCTTTCTCTGACTGCAACAAGCCAGCCGTAAGGAAGATCAAGAACAGCGTGCTTCTAGTTTCTCTTTGTTCTTTGAGTCAAGCTGCACTGGCTGAGTTCTGTGGGTGACAGGACAAACGCTGATATTTTGATTGTCTAGATGCCCTGCTACTTTCAAATTCCACAAGATAAGAAGTAACTAAATTTCAGTTAGCAAAATACTACGATTAGTGGACAAAATAGGATTAGTGGCAGCCAACTAAAAAGAAGCCAACTAAAAAATCACAGGAAGTCAACTAAGAAGCCAAAACAGAAAGAGACAAGGAAATCTGTTACTAAAAGGGCTGTTTGATCTTACTAGGATGTTAGGTGTGCCACACCTTTTCCACCAACTGTTACCTCCTTCATTGCTCTCAGCAGGGTGCAAGGTTGAAAACAGTCTGTTTTTTCATCACTATGTTCTGTACAAAGAATGCTATTGTGTTTTGTTGCTTTATTAAGGTTCCCTGTTCTTAACATAGATTGGTATGTTAATATTGCTTTTCTTCTTGTCAGTATATCACCCATGGATACTATTAGATACAAAAGAGAGAAAGAGCCAATGATAACTATTTATTTGCTGGTATTCAGTCTTCCTCCTCACAGAACCCTTTCCACACTGGTTTGTCTGCCCACAAACCCTAAATCCCTGAGGTAGGCCCTTTCTGCACAAGGCTGGTGAATTGGTTCGTGCCGTTTCTTACCGGATTTTCTGGGTTGAAACAAGGCGGACTTTCCCTCATTTCCTTCTGCACAGCTACTGTGTATGTTCCATTCTGATTCGAAGGAGTGCGAGTTCATGAATCCACACTGCCTCCACTGTGGCCATTCCCTCTACTCCCCTCACCCCGCCTCATCAGCTGTGATTGGCCCCCCTTTTTTTTTGCATGGTTTAGTACATCATTGCGTACGTGCGTACATGCGAAAGTCCATTCTACCCCCTGGCCCCTCCCCTGAGCCCTCCCCTGACCATCAATTCTCATTGATGCGAATGTACGTGTCTGCACCACTGTGAAAGTACGAATCGGATCAATCTGGAAAATTGGAAAACCTATTTCTTCCAGTTTTCAAATAGCATGCTTTGCCACCACATGGGGACGCATTTAGTCAGAATTACGTGCAGGATGAGGGTAAATAAACTGAACCTAGTCCACTCCAACGTGCAGAAGACCTCCGTGGCAAGATGCATTGGCCCGCCTTAATAGCCGCGCGCAGAAAGGACCGTAGGCTGTAGAAATTGCTTCTTTGGATTACCTTGCCCAAAATGCCAGAGCCAGTGACCATGTTGGCTGAGAGATTTGGGGAAACTTCTCCATGCTCTCTTTGAATATGGAGGAAGATACAGAACTCATTCCTCTCACATAGGATGCTTATAATTAGCAGGGCCTGTGAGCCATTCTTTGCCCTGTATTCATTGAGAACCAACCCCTACTTATAAAGTCCTCCTCCTGCATTGTGCTGAGAAAAATTGGTAATGCTAGGGAAGCTGCATTCCAAAAGAGTATGTCCACCGCTCTTACACTCTTCTCATTAGGAAACCTCAAGCTCCTGGGGAGTACCATATTTCTATTGAAAAAATTTCAAAGCCACTATTTTCACAAATGTAATTTTAATATTCAACTGAAAGAAATCCAAAGACTGATTTTGAAGCAACTTTCACCCCATGGCAAATGTTTTGTATCTAACAAGGTCACTTGCCAAATACAGATGAGAAACAACCCAGACTTTCTCATCCACTATCCATGAGTATTAAGAAGAAGAAAGACCTGATGGGTATGTATGTATGACTTTTCAACCCAGATGAGTGCTCCTGGCTCCAATGAATTCAATGAGAAGCAGAGCTTGTTGTCATGGGCAGTCATGGTTGCTTATATACAGTGGTGGAGCCTAGAGTGTGTGGAGGGGGGACAGGGGGCTCGATGTGGGGCTACAGTGCAAGGGGCGTGGCCACTGTGCGTGGGGGTGTGGCTGTGGTCGGGTGTGTGACCGGGGCACACGAGGGCATGGCTACGGGACAGGACGCCCCAAAAACTTTGCTGCCTTGGGCAAATTGCCCTCTCCCACGTCCCTATGTGACTGCTTATATACAGAATAATAATGTTGGAAGGGATTGCAAGGACTGTCTAGTTCATCCCCCTGCAATGCAGGAAAGTACAGCTGAAGCACTCCTGAAAGTTGGCCACTCAATCACCATTTAAAGACCTCTAAAGATGAGGAGGTCACCTCCCTCTGAGATGGTTTATGTCAGTGTCAAACAACAATTCCCAAAGTTCAGGTGAAATCTCTTTTCTTGCAATTTGAAACCCTTGCTTTGTTCTAGTCTCTTGAGAAGTAGAAAACAAGCTCACTCCATCTTCTACATGACATCCATTCAGATATTCTAAGACCATTTCTATCAGGACTTGAGCCATTTCCACACTAGACTGTTATAGCACTATTATTCTACTTTCAACATCCTGTGGAATTCTGGGGTTTGTAACTTTCTGAGGCCAAAGAGCTCTCTGGCTAAAATTCTAAAAGCCCCTCCCTAAACTGCAAACCCCAGGATTCCACAGGATGTTGAAAGTTAAATAATAGCACTATAACAGTGTACTGCAGAAACGGCCTTGGTTTCAAGACATTTTACCATCTGGGTTGCAACCCTCTGAACATTTTCCAATTTATCAATATCCCCTGGAACTGTGGTATCCAGAATTAGACACAGTATTCCATGTGAGATTTGGTCAAAGCAAAATAAAGTGATACTATAAGTCCTCGCTATCTGGATACTATACTCCTGTTGATACAGCCTAAAGTTGGTTGGCCTGGAACAGTCCTTTTATAGGGGAATAATAAAATAGCATGTTCCAGTTGAATATACAGTCATATTGGCTTATTCCCATTACATATATTCTCAAGTCTTATTAATCTTCAGATTTACCATGTCCTCACTCCCAAGTCAAGGTGCCTAATAATCAAGACTAGTCATTTTACCATCTTACAAATATAAGAAATTCTAAGTGCTGTGCTTGAGTCATAAAAATACAATTATAATGAATTAAAAAATAATTTACTGCCTTTCATGAGTTCCCCAAATGGCTACCTGAAACAGCTCTTTGCTCTCTCTAAGGGCAAATCCAATCCATGCTAAGTACGAGAGGAATAAATGTACATTCTGCATATGGAAAAATACTAGTACCATGAATATTTGACTTGAAGTGAGGGAATGTGATCCATTAATAATTGGTTTACCCTGTTTATTTGAAACTGCTGGATTATATGACAACAGCTGTAATAGTGAATTGGAGAAGACCTGGAGGCTGAAAACATGTTCCTATTTTTGTGGAAGGTATTATGCATTTTAAGGCCATAATACAGTATTTTGCATCACAGTGTGGGGACTTCACATATGATTTAGGATAGAATACATTTTTATTTAGCACCAGGAGTTTGAATGTTGCTAGAGGATGTTGCTATTAGATTTACTGGAGGCCTGTTTTAAGTCTACCTGTGTTTTTATGTGATATTAACATCTTCTCCTATTAAACCTGTATTTTATTGTTTGTTAATTCCTGCATCTTTTTAGCTAAAGTATTAGTAATAGAGAAGTAAGAGGAAAAGAAAACTGGTTACTTATCTCCTCTGTTAGATGGGATCCATATCTTACATGCTAAATATAATGGCCACAACTGAGCATAGATAGGTGTGCTTAAAGTCATTGAAATTGGCAGGATTAAATATGCCAAACTGTTGTAAGGTATCCCTTAGCTTTACTTTTTAAAACTGGATGACTGGATCCCTCACTGTCAGATAATAAAAATGTACTACATCATATGTGCTTTTAGTTAATGCAAGGGGCAAGGATTTTTCTTCTTCTTCATGCATACAGGGCAATACAGATCTTTACTATTTATTGGTCTCATCATGAGCAATTCAGTATCATCCATTGCACCACAAGGACCAATAGGCAATAGCAACCTAGAAACATCAAATGCAGGTTTGTTATTTTAATTAGGTTTTTTTTTGTTCCAATAATATCCAACACTGTGATTATAATAAACTGATAAACTGGTATGCAAGAGATGTTATATATTGGAAAAATACACACCTGATGTTCCAGTAACACCACAGTTCCATGTTGTGGTATTTCAAACCATTATAATTGAACTCTGTATGGAGTACTTAATACCTTAAATTACATGCTTCCTCTAATTTCAATCTAGCTGTTCTAATAATACCAGAGAGGTTTGTTTAAAGTAATTTGAGAAAATAAATTGTAAATAAAGGACATGAATTAGCTTAAATTAAGCACTAAAGCATTATTTCTATGAAGGAATTAAGCGTGTGTTTATATCCACTGCACTGGAATCAAAGGGACTTTTCCTGATTTCAGCTGTGTTCTTGTAATTGCCTGAAATATGAATGTTAACCGATAAGCTATTCTGGTGCACACAGATTGACCTTTTCAAGTATGCAGTCTTTGCTGATCCTGCTTACCTGCTTGGCAGTACTAGGTACTTAAACAGTCCTCATTTCCGCAGTGACAAAGGTACAATCTCTGAAGATGGAACACTGATAAGATTTCAGATCCTTCCTGAACTGTACAACTTCCAGCTGCAGTTGTTTCATGTTTGAATGTTCTAGCTTGCATATTGAAAATCAAAGCATCAGTCATGGGGAAGGATGCAAACTAGCCTTTTCTTTAATGTATGATGTTTCTGAGTGCAGCTTTCTCTGCTCTCACAGAGGGGTATTCCACTATGCAATCACATGCACTCCCTTTTATTACTATATAGTAGTACAGTTCGTTTTAGTAGTACAGACTTTTAAAGAGGCAAGCCAGAAAGCCCAACACCTAGAGGCAGCATCGGGATTCTAGAATGAATTTTACCATTGCTGCAGATGGCCAAATAGTAATTGGGCCACAATATTCTCCTCAAACGGTAGTACATGTGTGGAAAATGTGTGGTCCTCTCACAGTTATTGAACTGCAACTCACACTGGCATATCCAGTGGTGAAGGATCATGGGTACTGCGTCTCTATAGTGTGTAGAGGGTGAGATATTCCTCATCTCTAAGATCACAGGGGAAAGATACTGCCAATGAGGGAAAATTTTCAACTAAGCTGTCCTTGCCTATTTTTCTCCAATTTATGTTTTTCCTCCTCCTCCTCAAGTTTCCAATCAACTTGAATATTAGGAAGTTTATTTGAGTAGTAAGAAACCCAGCAGCTGGTGACTTCCCCATCACTGGAGTTTTAGCCTGAATTTTAAAGATGCTATCCAACATATCTGTCTCTATCACTCAAAAGGGTCCAGCCCTTCAGATAGCTTCTTTAGAGTTCTAAAACTCAGAGCAGATTCACCACACCACTAATACAGAAGCCATGGGGAAGAGGTCTGGAGCATGCTGCTATTCTCAGTCATGAAATTCTGCTGCATTTCAGGAAGTGAGTCACAAAAACTGAGTCACTGCGGGCAGGAAAGAAATACCTTTCCCTGGAATCCAATTCCTTTAATAATTTCTGGAATTTCAGACATGGTGATTGTATTATTATTTTTCTGCAGTGAGTGCTATTAGGGTAAGCAAATACTTCACACAAGAGAAAATCTCCAACTCAGTGTGGTGTTTAGTTGTATCAGAGATGTTGCAGGGGTTTTTTTGAGTGGTAGGATCTGAACAAGTTTGAATTTCGTCTCATGAACTGTCCCTCTAATTTTCAAGATGAGGGGTTGATTTGAAAAATGCCTTATCAATGTTGTCATTTTTGCAACTTCCAAGAAACCCTCTATAGGCATAATGGCTGGAATTCAGCATGGGTCTTACATCTCTGTAAGTGAACTTAACTGTGCAGGAAATAGAACTGTGTAGTTCCACAATGTCTGTATTCACTTAGGGCTGCTATGATGTTACAAGGTATAGGCATCCATTATACAATGGTAGCTAGTGGAGTGACTGATGCACTCTGACACCATTGTGCAAAGGGCAGTGATGTACATTGGGGCACTCCCATTGTGCATCTGGACACCAGCTGGGAAGTGACGCAAGTGCAACAGTAATGCCAATGTGCATCGCAGGTGCCTGATGGGCATCAGAAGTGTTTGATGCACTTCAGGAGCATCTGGTGTGCATCAGGAACAGTACATTGGAACACTCTTGCTGGTGCCTGTATGCACATCTGTGCAATTTACTAACAAGGTTTTATTGCATTTCTGCAACGTAGCTACATATTTGTAAAGTTAAGAAATGTAGAGTGTGATATAGAATCTTGACCTGCATTTATATAAAATCCATGCTGGTATTTTTAAATGCAAATGAGGATTTCGGAATTGATCAAGGTGGTGGGGGGGAACAACACGATATGTCTTTAATAGCAGGTTGATCTGTGGAAACCAACAGGTGAAGCTTTCTAAGTGGTGGAAATAGATAATGATGCCTTCTTAGTTCCTGCACATACATGAATATAAAAAATGTAGCTAGGGGTGTAAGCTCAAAAGTTGGCAATTTTATCTGAATTGAAGGAAGTTATTCAAATAACTCTGGGACTTGCAAATGAAATAACAAGCAGAGTAGTGAGAACTTGGCATACATGAAACTGTTTTGCATAGAGTTGGTCTATCTAGTTCAGTAGAGTCTGGACCAAGAGTAGGGAACCCATGGCCTATGTGGTGCTTGTGGCCTTTAGTACTCCTTTCTATAGTCCACAGAGCCATCTGATTTCTTTGTTACTTTCCTGCTCCATTACAAATAGAGTCATAGAGTTGGAAGAGACCACAGGAGCCATCCAGTCCAACTCCTCACACATCAAAGCCCTCCTGACAGATGGCCATTCAACCTATGCTTAAAAACCTCCAAAGAAGGAGACTCCACCACACTCCAAGGCAGCATATTCCACTGCTGAACAGCTCTGACCATCAGGAAGTTCTTCCTGAGGTCCAGGTGGAATCTCCTTTCCTGCAGCTTGAATCTATTGCTCCTTGTCTTAGTCTCTGGGGCAGTGGAAAACAGGCCCACTCCCTCCTCAACATGAGATCCCTTCAAATATTTAAACAAAGCTATCATGTCCCCTCTTAACCTTCTCTTCTGCAGACTAAACATACCTGGCTCCCTAAGCTGCTCCTCATAGGGCTTGGCTTCCAGACCCTTCACCATTTTGGTCATCCTCCTCTGGACACATTCCAGCTCGTCAATATCCTTCTTGAAATGAGGTGCTCAGAACTGTACACGGTATTCCAGATGAGGTCTAACCAAGGCAAAATAGAGTGGTACTATTACTTCCCTTGATCTAGACAACATACTCCTATTGATCCAACCAAGAATCATGTTGGCTTTCTTGGCTGCTGCATCACACTGCTGACTCATGTTCAGCTTGTGGTCCACAGAGACTCCTAGATCCCTTTCACATGTACTGTTAGCCAGCCACATGTTCCCCATCCTATATTTCTGCATTCCATTTTTTCTGCCTAAATGTGGAACCTTACATTTCTCTCTGTTGACATTAATTTTGTTAGCTTTGACCCAGCTCTCCAATCTGTTAAGGTCATTTTTAATTTTGACCCTGTCCTCTGGCATATTAGCAACCCCTCCCAATCTTGTGTCATCTGCAAATGTGATCAGCATGCCCTCTACTCCAAGTCATTGATGAAGATGTTGAATAGCACTGGGCCCTGGACAGAACCCTGTGGCACCCCACTAGTCACTTCTCTTCAGAAAGAACAGAAGCCATTGGTAAGCATGTTACACCCCAAAGTAATCCTAAGAGAGGACCCTAGAATTGGCTTGGCTCCCCCAACTTGGATATTGGTTAGCAAAGGTCAGTTTCAGTTAAAAATTGGTTTTGAATTGGAAATTCCTAAAAACAATGCTGCCCCTCTCAGCTGTATGGGAACGCAGACAACGTCCTTTATGCTAAAAGCCTGACCTATTGTTCTGAGTCACGTATCTCTAGGCTGATGCAATAGACTCACTCCTTGATTAATTAAGTGAGTCATTGACACTATCACAGCCCCAAGTTACTTTGATGAACTTTGTGAAGCTAGACAATCAAAGCCTATCAAGTTGGAATTTTTAAACCTATCATGCACCTGGATTTCCCAGTAAGAAACAATACTGAAAGGGGTCGTGATATTTGCTTAACATTATATTCCGCAGTTATCACCCATTAACACCACTTTGTTAGCTGATGCACAGCCTGAGGACAGAAATTGGCTATAAATATGTCCCACTTTTGGAGCCTTTTTGGAGAGCCTCCTAGACCAGACAGAAGGGCCCGTTTCGCTGCTACCAAAACCTCCCATCCAAGCCTCTCCGATGCTGCTGAGAGCCAAATGCGACTCACGTCCTCAATCCTCCACAAGACCCCGCTGCTGCCCGCTGTCCAACCCAGGGATCCAGCTTCCCCTTGGTGCTTTACACCGAGCCTTTTCTAATCTTCTCCTTCTCCCAGGAAGTCTAGACTAAGGTCCATATGCCTTCTCTCCCAACTGGTCACTTATTTCCAACTTTATCTCTGTAAGATTGCAGAATATTTGATAACATGTGTATGTGACCCTCCCCTTTGGTTTTTCAATAAAAACCATTTTAGATTGTTCCTCTGACTCCTGCGTGGTTCTGACCCCATAGACATAGGGTTGAAGATCCCTTGCCCTGACGTCTCACAATTTTTGCTGGGTAGCTCTGCTAATTCCTTTAATTTTTGAAGCCTGGTTTGGGTGTCCTCAAGATACCCCCAATTTTCAGGGTAACAAGCACCTTTTGGGTTTGGTCAGATCTGCCTCCTTTCTTTGTCCACATAGAATCAGCAGGTTCCAAGCATTTCAAGGTTGGACTTCTACAATGCACTGTTCATTCGGTTATCTCTGTACAAAGTTTGGAAACTTCAAAACACAACCGCCGGATTGGTTGGTGGCCCATATAAAAGTGATCATATTACACCAGTATTAAAATCATTCCACTAGCTGCCAATTAGTTTAG